>CAJUYD010000029.1:86655-127565 GCA_910591665.1 Ectemnius continuus
ATGCATTTATCGCATGCCAATGGCGCTGGTAATCGAATACTCTTGTTCTGCGCACCTCTAGTGCTGATATTAACAAAACTGAATGTTTTCTTCGCAAAGAGACGTAGAAAGCGTAATTTACGATGTTATTTACACATAATATGCATTTATACCATGTTAATGGCGCTGGTAATCGAATACCCTGGTTCTGCGCACCTCTAGTGCTGATATTAACAAAACTGAATGTTTTCTTCGCAAAGAGACGTAGAAAGCGTAATTTACGATGTTATTTACACGTAATATGCATTTATACCATGTTAGTGGGGCTTGTAATCGAATACTCTGGTTCTGCGCATCTCTAGTGCTGATATTGACAAAACTGACTGTTTTCTTCGCAAAGAGACGTAGAAAGCGTAATTTACTACATTATTTGCGCACAATATGCATTTATAGCATGCCAATTACGCTGGTAATCGAATACTCTGGTTCTGCGCATCTCTAGTGGTCATTCTGACAAAACTGAATGTTTTCTTCGCAAAGAGACGTAGAAAGCGTAATTTACGATGTTATTTACACGTAATATGCATTTATACCATGTTAGTGGGGCTTGTAATCGAATACTCTGGTTCTGCGCATCTCTAGTGCTGATATTGACAAAACTGACTGTTTTCTTCGCAAAGAGACGTAGAAAGCGTAATTTACTACATTATTTGCGCACAATATGCATTTATACCATGTTAGTGGGGCTTGTAATCGAATACTCTGGTTCTGCGCACCTCTAGTGGTCATTCTGACAAAACTGAATGTTTTCTTCGCAAAATGACGTAGAAAGCGTCATTTACGATGTTATTTACACATAATATGCATTTATACCATGTTAATGGCGCTGGTAATCGAATACTCTTGTTCTGCGCACCTCTAGTGCTGATATTGACAAAACTGAATGTTTTCTTCGCAAAATGACGTAGAAAGCGCAATTTACGATGTTATTTACACGTAATATGCATTTATACCATGTTAGTGGGGCTTGTAATCGAATACTCTGGTTCTGCGCATCTCTAGTGCTGATATTGACAAAACTGACTGTTTTCTTCGCAAAGAGACGTAGAAAGCGTAATTTACTACATTATTTGCGCACAATATGCATTTATAGCATGCCAATTACGCTGGTAATCGAATACTCTGGTTCTGCGCATCTCTAGTGGTCATTCTGACAAAACTGAATGTTTTCTTCGCAAAATGACGTAGAAAGCGTAATTTACGATGTTATTTACACGTAATATGCATTTATACCATGTTAGTGGGGCTTGTAATCGAATACTCTGGTTCTGCGCACCTTTAGGGCTGATATTGACAAAACTGAATCTTTTCTTCGCAAAATGACGTAGAAAGCGCAATTTACGATGTTATTTACACGTAATATGCATTTATACCATATTAATGGTGCTTGTAATCGAATACTCTGGTTCTGCGCATCTCTAGTGCTGATATTGACAAAACTGACTGTTTTCTTCGCAAAATGACGTAGAAAGCGTCATTTACGATGTTATTTACACATAATATGCATTTATACCATGTTAATGGCGCTGGTAATCGAATACTCTTGTTCTGCGCAACTCTAGTGCTGATATTGACAAGATTGACTGTTTTCTTCGCAAAGAGACGTAGAAAGCGTAATTTACTACATTATTTGCGCACAATATGCATTTATAGCATGTTAATGGCGCTGGTAATCGAATACCCTGGTTCTGCGCACCTTTAGGGCTGATATTGACAAAACTGAATGTTTTCTTCGCAAAATGACGTAGAAAGCGCAATTTACGATGTTATTTACACGTAATATGCATTTATACCATATTAATGGTGCTTGTAATCGAATACTCTGGTTCTGCGCATCTCTAGTGCTGATATTGACAAAACTGAATGTTTTCTTCGCAAAATGACGTAGAAAGCGCAATTTACGATGTTATTTACACATAATATGCATTTATCGCATGCCAATGGCGCTGGTAATCGAATACTCTTGTTCTGCGCACCTCTAGTGCTGATATTAACAAAACTGAATGTTTTCTTCGCAAAGAGACGTAGAAAGCGTAATTTACGATGTTATTTACACGTAATATGCATTTATACCATGTTAGTGGGGCTTGTAATCGAATACTCTGGTTCTGCGCATCTCTAGTGCTGATATTGACAAAACTGACTGTTTTCTTCGCAAAGAGACGTAGAAAGCGTAATTTACTACATTATTTGCGCACAATATGCATTTATACCATGTTAGTGGTGCTTGTAATCGAATACTCTGGTTCTGCGCATCTCTAGTGCTGATATTGACAAAACTGAATGTTTTCTTCGCAAAATGACGTAGAAAGCGCAATTTACGATGTTATTTACACATAATATGCATTTATCGCATGCCAATGGCGCTGGTAATCGAATACTCTTGTTCTGCGCACCTCTAGTGCTGATATTGACAAAACTGAATGTTTTCTTCGCAAAATGACGTAGAAAGCGCAATTTACGATGTTATTTACACATAATATGCATTTATCGCATGCCAATGGCGCTGGTAATCGAATACTCTTGTTCTGCGCACCTCTAGTGCTGATATTAACAAAACTGAATGTTTTCTTCGCAAAGAGACGTAGAAAGCGTAATTTACGATGTTATTTACACGTAATATGCATTTATACCATGTTAGTGGGGCTTGTAATCGAATACTCTGGTTCTGCGCATCTCTAGTGCTGATATTGACAAAACTGACTGTTTTCTTCGCAAAGAGACGTAGAAAGCGTAATTTACTACATTATTTGCGCACAATATGCATTTATACCATGTTAGTGGGGCTTGTAATCGAATACTCTGGTTCTGCGCATCTCTAGTGGTCATTCTGACAAAACTGAATGTTTTCTTCGCAAAATGACGTAGAAAGCGTCATTTACGATGTTATTTACACATAATATGCATTTATACCATGTTAATGGCGCTGGTAATCGAATACTCTTGTTCTGCGCACCTCTAGTGCTGATATTGACAAAACTGAATGTTTTCTTCGCAAAATGACGTAGAAAGCGCAATTTACGATGTTATTTACACGTAATATGCATTTATACCATGTTAGTGGGGCTTGTAATCGAATACTCTGGTTCTGCGCATCTCTAGTGCCGATATTGACAAAACTGACTGTTTTCTTCGCAAAGAGACGTAGAAAGCGTAATTTACTACATTATTTGCGCACAATATGCATTTATAGCATGCCAATTACGCTGGTAATCGAATACTCTGGTTCTGCGCATCTCTAGTGGTCATTCTGACAAAACTGAATGTTTTCTTCGCAAAATGACGTAGAAAGCGTAATTTACGATGTTATTTACACGTAATATGCATTTATACCATGTTAGTGGGGCTTGTAATCGAATACTCTGGTTCTGCGCATCTCTAGTGCTGATATTGACAAAACTGACTGTTTTCTTCGCAAAGAGACGTAGAAAGCGTAATTTACTACATTATTTGCGCACAATATGCATTTATAGCATGCCAATTACGCTGGTAATCGAATACTCTGGTTCTGCGCATCTCTAGTGGTCATTCTGACAAAACTGAATGTTTTCTTCGCAAAATGACGTAGAAAGCGTCATTTACGATGTTATTTACACATAATATGCATTTATACCATGTTAATGGCGCTGGTAATCGAATACTCTTGTTCTGCGCAACTCTAGTGCTGATATTGACAAGATTGACTGTTTTCTTCGCAAAGAGACGTAGAAAGCGTAATTTACTACATTATTTGCGCACAATATGCATTTATAGCATGTTAATGGCGCTGGTAATCGAATACCCTGGTTCTGCGCACCTTTAGGGCTGATATTGACAAAACTGAATGTTTTCTTCGCAAAATGACGTAGAAAGCGCAATTTACGATGTTATTTACACGTAATATGCATTTATACCATATTAATGGTGCTTGTAATCGAATACTCTGGTTCTGCGCATCTCTAGTGCTGATATTGACAAAACTGAATGTTTTCTTCGCAAAATGACGTAGAAAGCGCAATTTACGATGTTATTTACACATAATATGCATTTATCGCATGCCAATGGCGCTGGTAATCGAATACTCTTGTTCTGCGCACCTCTAGTGCTGATATTAACAAAACTGAATGTTTTCTTCGCAAAGAGACGTAGAAAGCGTAATTTACGATGTTATTTACACGTAATATGCATTTATACCATGTTAGTGGGGCTTGTAATCGAATACTCTGGTTCTGCGCATCTCTAGTGCTGATATTGACAAAACTGACTGTTTTCTTCGCAAAGAGACGTAGAAAGCGTAATTTACTACATTATTTGCGCACAATATGCATTTATAGCATGCCAATTACGCTGGTAATCGAATACTCTGGTTCTGCGCATCTCTAGTGGTCATTCTGACAAAACTGAATGTTTTCTTCGCAAAATGACGTAGAAAGCGTCATTTACGATGTTATTTACACATAATATGCATTTATACCATGTTAATGGCGCTGGTAATCGAATACTCTTGTTCTGCGCAACTCTAGTGCTGATATTGACAAGATTGACTGTTTTCTTCGAAAAGAGACGTAGAAAGCGTAATTTACGATGTTATTTACACGTAATATGCATTTATACCATATTAATGGTGCTTGTAATCGAATACTCTGGTTCTGCGCATCTCTAGTGCTGATATTGACAAAACTGAATGTTTTCTTCGCAAAATGACGTAGAAAGCGTCATTTACGATGTTATTTACACATAATATGCATTTATACCATGTTAATGGCGCTGGTAATCGAATACTCTTGTTCTGCGCACCTCTAGTGCTGATATTGACAAAACTGAATGTTTTCTTCGCAAAATGACGTAGAAAGCGCAATTTACGATGTTATTTACACGTAAGATGCATTTATACCATGTTAGTGGGGCTTGTAATCGAATACTCTGGTTCTGCGCATCTCTAGTGCTGATATTGACAAAACTGACTGTTTTCTTCGCAAAGAGACGTAGAAAGCGTAATTTACTACATTATTTGCGCACAATATGCATTTATAGCATGCCAATTACGCTGGTAATCGAATACTCTGGTTCTGCGCATCTCTAGTGGTCATTCTGACAAAACTGAATGTTTTCTTCGCAAAATGACGTAGAAAGCGTAATTTACGATGTTATTTACACGTAATATGCATTTATACCATGTTAGTGGGGCTTGTAATCGAATACTCTGGTTCTGCGCACCTTTACGGCTGATATTGACAAAACTGAATGTTTTCTTCGCAAAATGACGTAGAAAGCGCAATTTACGATGTTATTTACACGTAATATGCATTTATACCATGTTAATGGCGCTGGTAATCGAATACTCTTGTTCTGCGCAACTCTAGTGCTGATATTGACAAGATTGAATGTTTTCTTCGCAAAGAGACGTAGAAAGCGTAATTTACTACATTATTTGCGCACAATATGCATTTATAGCATGCCAATTACGCTGGTAATCGAATACTCTGGTTCTGCGCATCTCTAATGGTGATTCTGACAAAACTGAATGTTTTCTTCGCAAAATGAGGTAGAAAGCGTAATTTACTATGTTATTTACACATAATATGCATTTATACCATGTTAATGGTGCTGGTAATCGAATACTCTTGTTCTGCGCATCTCCAGTGCTGATATTGACAAAACTGACTGTTTTCTTCGCAAAGAGACGTAGAAAGCGTAATTTACGATGTTATTTACACATAATATGCATTTATAGCATGCCAATGGCGCTGGTAATCGAATACTCTGGTTCTGCGCATCTCTAGTGCTGATATTGACAAAACTGAATGTTTTCTTCGCAAAGAGACGTAGAAAGCGTAATTTACGATGTTATTTACACATGATATGCATTTATAGCATGCCAATGGCGCTGGTAATCGAATACTCTGATTCTGCGCATCTCTAGTGGTGATTCTGACAAAACTGAATGTTTTCTTCGCAAAATGACGTAGACAGCGTAATTTACGATGTTATTTATACATGATATGCATTTATACCATGATAATTGCCCTGGTAATCGAATACTCTGGTTCTGCGCATCTCTAGTGCTGATATTGACAAAACTGAATGTTTTCTTCGCAAAATGTCGTACAAAGCGTAATTTACTATATTATTTACATATAATATGCATTTATACCATGTTAATGGGGCTTGTAATCGAATACTCTTGTTCTGCGCACCTCTAGTGCTGATATTGACAAAACTGAATGTTTTCGTCGCAAAATGACGTAGAGAGCGTAATTTACTACATTATTTGCGCACAATATGCATTTATAGCATGCCAATGACGCTGGTAATCGAATACTCTGGTTCTGCGCATCTCTAGTGCTGATATTGACAAAACTGACTGTTTTCTTCGCAAAGAGACGTAGAAAGCGTAATTTACGATGTTATTTACACGTAATATGCATTTATACCATGTTAGTGGGGCTTGTAATCGAATACTCTGGTTCTGCGCATCTCTAGTGCTGATATTGACAAAACGGACTGTTTTCTTCGCAAAATGTCGTACAGAGCGTAATTTACTATATTATTTACATATAATATGCATTTATACCATGTTAATGGGGCTTGTAATCGAATACTCTTGTTCTGCGCATCTCTAGTTCTGATATTGACAAAACTGACTGTTTTCTTCGCAAAATGAGGTAGAAAGCGTAATTTACTATGTTATTTACACATAATATGCATTTATACCATGTTAATGGTGCTGGTAATCGAATACTCTTGTTCTGCGCATCTCCAGTGCTGATATTGACAAAACTGACTGTTTTCTTCGCAAAGAGACGTGGAAAGCGTAATTTACGATGTTATTTACACATGATATCCATTTATAGCATGTTAAAGGTGCTTGTAATCGAATACTCTTGTTCTGCGCACCTCTAGGGCTGATACTGACAAAACTGTATGTTTTCTTCGCAAAATGTCGTACAGAGCGTAATTTACTATATTATTTACATATAATATGCATTTATACCATGTTAATGGGGCTTGTAATCGAATACTCTTGTTCTGCGCATCTCTAGTTCTGATATTGACAAAACTGACTGTTTTCTTCGCAAAGAGACGTAGAAAGCGTAATTTACGATGTTATTTACACATGATATGCATTTATAGCATGTTAAAGGTGCTTGTAATCGAATACTCTTGTTCTGCGCACCTCTAGGGCTGATACTGACAAAACTGTATGTTTTCTTCGCAAAGAGACGTAGAAAGCGTAATTTACGATGTTATTTACACATGATATCCATTTATAGCATGCCAATGGCGCTGGTAATCGAATACTCTGGTTCTGCGCATCTCTAGTGGTGATTCTGACAAAACTGAACGTTTTCTTCGCAAAATGAGGTAGAAAGCGTAATTTACTATGTTATTTACACATGATATCCATTTATAGCATGCCAATGGCGCTGGTAATCGAATACTCTGGTTCTGCGCATCTCTAGTGGTGATTCTGACAAAACTGAACGTTTTCTTCGCAAAATGAGGTAGAAAGCGTAATTTACTATGTTATTTACACATAATATGCATTTATAGCATGCCAATGGCGCTGGTAATCGAATACTCTGGTTTTGCGCATCTCTAGTGCTGATATTGACAAAACTGAATGTTTTCTTCGCAAAATGACGTAGAAAGCGTAATTTACGAAGTTATTTACACATAATATGCATTTATACCATGTTAATGGTACTGGTAATCGAATACTCTTGTTCTGCGCATCTCTAGTGCTGATATTGACAAAACTGACTGTTTTCTTCGCAAAGAGACGTAGAAAGCGTAATTTACGATGTTATTTACACATGATATGCATTTATAGCATGCCAATGGCGCTGGTAATCGAATACTCTGGTTCTGCGCATCTCTAGTGGTGATTCTGACAAAACTGAATGTTTTCTTCGCAAAATGACGTAGAAAGCGTAATTTACGATGTTATTTACACGTAATATGCATTTATACCATGTTAGTGGGGCTTGTAATCGAATACTCTGGTTCTGCGCATCTCTAGTGCTGATATTGACAAAACGGACTGTTTTCTTCGCAAAATGTCGTACAGAGCGTAATTTACTATATTATTTACATATAATATGCATTTATACCATGTTAATGGGGCTTGTAATCGAATACTCTTGTTCTGCGCATCTCTAGTTCTGATATTGACAAAACTGACTGTTTTCTTCGCAAAATGAGGTAGAAAGCGTAATTTACTATGTTATTTACACATAATATGCATTTATACCATGTTAATGGTGCTGGTAATCGAATACTCTGGTTCTGCGCATCTCTAGTGCTGATATTGACAAAACTGAATGTTTTCTTCGCAAAATGTCGTACAAAGCGTAATTTACTATATTATTTACATATAATATGCATTTATACCGTGTTAATGGGGCTTGTAATCGAATACTCTTGTTCTGCGCACCTCTAGTGCTGATATTGACAAAACTGCATGATTTCGTCGCAAAATGACGTAGAGAGCGTAATTTACTACATTATTTGCGCACAATATGCATTTATAGCATGCCAATGGCGCTGGTAATCGAATACTCTGGTTTTGCGCATCTCTAGTGCTGATATTGACAAAACTGACTGTTTTCTTCGCAAAGAGACGTAGAAAGCGTAATTTACGATGTTATTTACACATGATATGCATTTATACCATGTTAGTGGGGCTTGTAATCGAATACTCTTGTTCTGCGCATCTCTAGTGCTGATATTGACAAAACTGACTGTTTTCTTCGCATAGAGACGTAGAAAGCGTAATTTACGATGTTATTTATACATGATATGCATATATAGCATGCCAATGGCGCTGGTAATCGAATACTCTGGTTCTGCGCATCTCTAATGGTGATTCTGACAAAACTGAATGTTTTCTTCGCAAAATGAGGTAGAAAGCGTAATTTACTATGTTATTTACACATAATATGCATTTATACCATGTTAATGGTGCTGGTAATCGAATACTCTTGTTCTGCGCATCTCTAGTGCTGATATTGACAAAACTGACTGTTTTCTTCGCAAAGAGACGTAGAAAGCGTAATTTACGATGTTATTTATGCATGATATGCATTTATAGCATGCCAATGGCGCTGGTAATCGAATACTCTGGTTCTGCGCATCTCTAATGGTGATTCTGACAAAACTGAATGTTTTCTTCGCAAAATGAGGTAGAAAGCGTAATTTACTATGTTATTTACACATAATATGCATTTATACCATGTTAATGGTGCTGGTAATCGAATACTCTTGTTCTGCGCATCTCTAGTGCTGATATTGACAAAACTGACTGTTTTCTTCGCAAAGAGACGTAGAAAGCGTAATTTACGATGTTATTTATACATGATATGCATTTATAGCATGCCAATGGCGCTGGTAATCGAATACTCTGGTTCTGCGCATCTCTAGTGGTGATTCTGACAAAACTGAATGTTTTCTTCGCAAAGAGACGTGGAAAGCGTAATTTACGAAGTTATTTACACATGATATCCATTTATAGCATGTTAAAGGTGCTTGTAATCGAATACTCTTGTTCTGCGCACCTCTAGGGCTGATACTGACAAAACTGTATGTTTTCTTCGCAAAATGTCGTACAGAGCGTAATTTACTATATTATTTACATATAATATGCAGTTATACCATGTTAATGGGGCTTGTAATCGAATACTCTTGTTCTGCGCATCTCTAGTTCTGATATTGACAAAACTGACTGTTTTCTTCGCAAAGAGACGTAGAAAGCGTAATTTACGATGTTATTTACACATGATATGCATTATAGCATGTTAAAGGTGCTTGTAATCGAATACTCTTGTTCTGCGCACCTCTAGGGCTGATACTGACAAAACTGTATGTTTTCTTCGCAAAGAGACGTAGAAAGCGTAATTTACGATGTTATTTACACATGATATCCATTTATAGCATGCCAATGGCGCTGGTAATCGAATACTCTTGTTCTGCGCATCTCTAATGGTGATTCTGACAAAACTGAATGTTTTCTTCGCAAAATGAGGTAGAAAGCGTAATTTACTATGTTATTTACACATAATATGCATTTATACCATGTTAATGGTGCTGGTAATCGAATACTCTTGTTCTGCGCATCTCTAGTGCTGATATTGACAAAACTGACTGTTTTCTTCGCAAAGAGACGTAGAAAGCGTAATTTACGATGTTATTTATACATGATATGCATTTATACCATGCCAATGGCGCTGGTAATCGCATACTCTTGTTCTGCGCATCTCTAGTTCTGATATTGACAAAACTGACTGTTTTCTTCGCAAAATGAGGTAGAAAACGTAATTTACTATGTTATTTACACATAATATGCATTTATACCATGTTAATGGTGCTGGTAATCGAATACTCTTGTTCTGCGCATCTCTAGTGCTGATATTGACAAAACTGACTGTTTTCTTCGCATAGAGACGTAGAAAGCGTAATTTACGATGTTATTTATACATGATATGCATATATAGCATGCCAATGGCGCTGGTAATCGAATACTCTGGTTCTGCGCATCTCTAATGGTGATTCTGACAAAACTGAATGTTTTCTTCGCAAAATGAGGTAGAAAGCGTAATTTACTATGTTATTTACACATAATATGCATTTATACCATGTTAATGGTGCTGGTAATCGAATACTCTTGTTCTGCGCATCTCTAGTGCTGATATTGACAAAACTGACTGTTTTCTTCGCAAAGAGACGTAGAAAGCGTAATTTACGATGTTATTTATGCATGATATGCATTTATAGCATGCCAATGGCGCTGGTAATCGAATACTCTGGTTCTGCGCATCTCTAATGGTGATTCTGACAAAACTGAATGTTTTCTTCGCAAAATGAGGTAGAAAGCGTAATTTACTATGTTATTTACACATAATATGCATTTATACCATGTTAATGGTGCTGGTAATCGAATACTCTTGTTCTGCGCATCTCTAGTGCTGATATTGACAAAACTGACTGTTTTCTTCGCAAAGAGACGTAGAAAGCGTAATTTACGATGTTATTTATACATGATATGCATTTATAGCATGCCAATGGCGCTGGTAATCGAATACTCTGGTTCTGCGCATCTCTAGTGGTGATTCTGACAAAACTGAATGTTTTTCTTCGCAAAGAGACGTGGAAAGCGTAATTTACGAAGTTATTTACACATGATATCCATTTATAGCATGTTAAAGGTGCTTGTAATCGAATACTCTTGTTCTGCGCACCTCTAGGGCTGATACTGACAAAACTGTATGTTTTCTTCGCAAAATGTCGTACAGAGCGTAATTTACTATATTATTTACATATAATATGCAGTTATACCATGTTAATGGGGCTTGTAATCGAATACTCTTGTTCTGCGCATCTCTAGTTCTGATATTGACAAAACTGACTGTTTTCTTCGCAAAGAGACGTAGAAAGCGTAATTTACGATGTTATTTACACATGATATGCATTTATAGCATGTTAAAGGTGCTTGTAATCGAATACTCTTGTTCTGCGCACCTCTAGGGCTGATACTGACAAGACTGTATGTTTTCTTCGCAAAGAGACGTAGAAAGCGTAATTTACGATGTTATTTACACATGATATCCATTTATAGCATGCCAATGGCGCTGGTAATCGAATACTCTTGTTCTGCGCATCTCTAATGGTGATTCTGACAAAACTGAATGTTTTCTTCGCAAAATGAGGTAGAAAGCGTAATTTACTATGTTATTTACACATAATATGCATTTATACCATGTTAATGGTGCTGGTAATCGAATACTCTTGTTCTGCGCATCTCTAGTGCTGATATTGACAAAACTGACTGTTTTCTTCGCAAAGAGACGTAGAAAGCGTAATTTACGATGTTATTTATACATGATATGCATTTATACCATGCCAATGGCGCTGGTAATCGCATACTCTGGTTCTGCGCATCTCTAGTGCTGATATTGACAAAACTGAATGTTTTCTTCGCAAAATGAGGTAGAAAGCGTAATTTACTATGTTATTTACACATAATATGCATTTATAGCATGCCAATGGCGCTGGTAATCGAATACTCTTGTTCTGCGCATCTCTAATGGTGATTCTGACAAAACTGAATGTTTTCTTCGCAAAATGAGGTAGAAAGCGTAATTTACGATGTTATTTACACATAATATGCATTTATACCATGTTAATGGCGCTGGTAATCGAATACCCTGGTTCTGCGCATCTCTAGTGGTGATTCTGACAAAACTGAACGTTTTCTTCGCAAAATGAGGTAGAAAGCGTAACTTACGAAGTTATTTACACATAATATGCATTTATACCATGTTAATGGTGCTGGTAATCGAATACTCTTGTTCTGCGCATCTCTAGTGCTGATATTGACAAAACTGACTGTTTTCTTCGCAAAGAGACGTAGAAAGCGTAATTTGCGATGTTATTTACACATGATATGCATTTATAGCATGTTAAAGGTGCTTGTAATCGAATACTCTTGTTCTGCGCACCTCTAGGGCTGATACTGACAAAACTGTATGTATTCTTCGCAAAGAGACGTAGAAAGCGTAATTTACGATGTTATTTACACATAATATGCATTTATAGCATGCCAATGGCGCTGGTAATCGAATACTCTGGTTCTGCGCATCTCTAGTGGTGATTCTGACAAAACTGAATGTTTTCTTCGCAAAATGACGTAGAAAGCGTAATTTACTATATTATTTACACACAATATGCATTTATACCATGTTAATGGGGCTTGTAATCGAATACTCTTGTTCTGCGCACCTCTAGTGCTGATATTGACAAAACTGAATGTTTTCGTCGCAAAATGACGTAGAGAGCGTAATTTACTATATTATTTACATATAATATGCATTTATACCATGTTAATGGGGCTTGTAATCGAATACTCTTGTTCTGCGCACCTCTAGTGCTGATATTGACAAAACTGAATGTTTTCGTCGCAAAATGACGTAGAGAGCGTAATTTACTACATTATTTGCGCACAATATGCATTTATAGCATGCCAATGGCGCTGGTAATCGAATACTCTGGTTTTGCGCATCTCTAGTGCTGATATTGACAAAACTGAATGTTTTCTTCCCAAAATGACGTAGAAAGCGTAATTTACGAAGTTATTTACACATAATATGCATTTATACCAGGTTAATGGTGCTGGTAATCGAATACTCTTGTTCTGCGCATCTCTAGTGCTGATATTGACAAAACTCACTGTTTTCTTCGCAAAGAGACGTAGAAAGCGTAATTTACGATGTTATTTACACATGATATGCATTTATAGCATGCCAATGGCGCTGGTAATCGAATACTCTGGTTCTGCGCATCTCTAGTGGTGATTCTGACAAAACTGAATGTTTTCTTCGCAAAATGACGTAGAAAGCGTAATTTACGATGTTATTTACACGTAATATGCATTTATACCATGTTAGTGGGGCTTGTAATCGAATACTCTGGTTCTGCGCATCTCTAGTGCTGATATTGACAAAACTGAATGTTTTCTTCGCAAAATGAGGTAGAAAGCGTAATTTACTATGTTATTTACACATAATATGCATTTATAGCATGCCAATGGCGCTGGTAATCGAATACCCTTGTTCTGCGCATCTCTAATGGTGATTCTGACAAAACTGAATGTTTTCTTCGCAAAATGAGGTAGAAAGCGTAATTTACTATGTTATTTACACATAATATGCATTTATACCATGCCAATGGCGCTGGTAATCGAATACTCTTGTTCTGCGCATCTCTAGTGCTGATATTGACAAAACTGACTGTTTTCTTCGCAAAGAGACGTAGAAAGCGTAATTTACGATGTTATTTATACATGATATGCATTTATACCATGCCAATGGCGCTGGTGATCGAATACTCTGGTTCTGCGCATCTCTAGTGGTGATTCTGACAAAACTGACAGTTTTCTTCGCAAAGAGACGTAGAAAGCGAAATTTACGATGTTATTTACACATAATATGCATTTATACCATGTTAATGGTGCTGGTAATCGAATACTCTGGTTCTGCGCATCTCTAGTGGTGATATTGACAAAACTGAATGTTTTCGTCGCAAAATGACGTAGAGAGCGTAATTTACTACATTATTTGCGCACAATATGCATTTATAGCATGCCAATGGCGCTGGTAATCGAATACTCTGGTTTTGCGCATCTCTAGTGCTGATATTGACAAAACTGAATGTTTTCTTCGCAAAATGACGTAGAAAGCGTAATTTACGATGTTATTTACACGTAATATGCATTTATACCATGTTAGTGGGGCTTGTAATCGAATACTCTGGTTCTGCGCATCTCTAGTGCTGATATTGACAAAACGGACTGTTTTCTTCGCAAAATGTCGTACAGAGCGTAATTTACTATATTATTTACATATAATATGCATTTATACCATGTTAATGGGGCTTGTAATCGAATACTCTTGTTCTGCGCATCTCTAGTTCTGATATTGACAAAACTGACTGTTTTCTTCGCAAAATGAGGTAGAAAGCGTAATTTACTATGTTATTTACACATAATATGCATTTATAGCATGCCAATGGCGCTGGTAATCGAATACTCTTGTTCTGCGCATCTCTAATGGTGATTCTGACAAAACTGAATGTTTTCTTCGCAAAATGAGGTAGAAAGCGTAATTTACTATGTTATTTACACATAATATGCATTTATACCATGTTAATGGTGCTGGTAATCGAATACTCTTGTTCTGCGCATCTCTAGTGCTGATATTGACAAAACTGACTGTTTTCTTCGCAAAGAGACGTAGAAAGCGTAATTTACGATGTTATTTATACATGATATGCATTTATAGCATGCCAATGGCGCTGGTAATCGAATACTCTGGTTCTGCGCATCTCTAATGGTGATTCTGACAAAACTGAATGTTTTCTTCGCAAAATGAGGTAGAAAGCGTAATTTACTATGTTATTTACACATAATATGCATTTATACCATGTTAATGGTGCTGGTAATCGAATACTCTTGTTCTGCGCATCTCTAGTGCTGATATTGACAAAACTGACTGTTTTCTTCGCAAAGAGACGTAGAAAGCGTAATTTACGATGTTATTTATACATGATATGCATTTATACCATGCCAATGGCGCTGGTAATCGAATACTCTGGTTCTGCGCATCTCTAGTGGTGATTCTGACAAAACTGACAGTTTTCTTCGCAAAGAGACGTAGAAAGCGAAATTTACGATGTTATTTACACATAATATGCATTTATACCATGTTAATGGTGCTGGTAATCGAATACTCTTGTTCTGCGCATCTCCAGTGCTGATATTGACAAAACTGACTGTTTTCTTCGCAAAGAGACGTAGAAAGCGTAATTTACGATGTTATTTACACATAATATGCATTTATACCATGTTAATGGCGCTGGTAATCGAATACCCTGGTTCTGCGCATCTCTAGTGGCGATTCTGACAAAACTGAATGTTTTCTTCGCAAAATGAGGTAGAAAGCGTAATTTACTATGTTATTTACACATAATATGCATTTATACCATGTTAATGGGGCTTGTAATCGAATACTCTTGTTCTGCGCATCTCTAGTGCTGATATTGACAAAACTGACTGTTTTCTTCGCAAAGAGACGTAGAAAGCGTAATTTACGATGTTATTTATACATGATATGCATTTATAGCATGCCAATGGCGCTGGTAATCGAATACTCTGGTTCTGCGCATCTCTAATGGTGATTCTGACAAAACTGAATGTTTTCTTCGCAAAATGAGGTAGAAAGCGTAATTTACTATGTTATTTACACATAATATGCATTTATACCATGTTAATGGTGCTGGTAATCGAATACTCTTGTTCTGCGCATCTCTAGTGCTGATATTGACAAAACTGACTGTTTTCTTCGCAAAGAGACGTAGAAAGCGTAATTTACGATGTTATTTATACATGATATGCATTTATACCATGCCAATGGCGCTGGTAATCGAATACTCTGGTTCTGCGCATCTCTAGTGGTGATTCTGACAAAACTGACAGTTTTCTTCGCAAAGAGACGTAGAAAGCGAAATTTACGATGTTATTTACACATAATATGCATTTATACCATGTTAATGGTGCTGGTAATCGAATACTCTTGTTCTGCGCATCTCCAGTGCTGATATTGACAAAACTGACTGTTTTCTTCGCAAAGAGACGTAGAAAGCGTAATTTACGATGTTATTTACACATAATATGCATTTATACCATGTTAATGGCGCTGGTAATCGAATACCCTGGTTCTGCGCATCTCTAGTGGTGATTCTGACAAAACTGAATGTTTTCTTCGCAAAGAGACGTGGAAAGCGTAATTTACGATGTTATTTACACATGATATCCATTTATAGCATGTTAAAGGTGCTTGTAATCGAATACTCTTGTTCTGCGCACCTCTAGGGCTGATACTGACAAAACTGTATGTTTTCTTCGCAAAATGTCGTACAGAGCGTAATTTACTATATTATTTACATATAATATGCATTTATACCATGTTAATGGGGCTTGTAATCGAATACTCTTGTTCTGCGCACCTCTAGGGCTGATACTGACAAAACTGAATGTTTTCTTCGCAAAATGTCGTACAGAGCGTAATTTACTATATTATTTACATATAATATGAATTAATACCATGTTAATGGGGCTTGTAATCGAATACTCTTGTTCTGCGCACCTCTAGTGCTGATATTGACAAAACTGAATGTTTTCGTCGCAAAATGACGTAGAGAGCGTAATTTACTACATTATTTGCGCACAATATGTATTTATATCATGCCAATGACGCTGGTAATCGAATACTCTGGTTCTGCGCATCTCTAGTGGTGATTCTGACAAAACTGAATGTTTTCTTCGCAAAATGACGTAGAAAGCGTAATTTACGATGTTATTTACACGTAATATGCATTTATACCATGTTAGTGGGGCTTGTAATCGAATACTCTGGTTCTGCGCACCTCTAGTGCTGATATTGACAAAACTGAATGTTTTCTTCGCAAAATGTCGTACAGAGCGTAATTTACTATATTATTTACATATAATATGAATTAATACCATGTTAATGGGGCTTGTAATCGAATACTCTTGTTCTGCGCACCTCTAGTGCTGATATTGACAAAACTGAATGTTTTCGTCGCAAAATGACGTAGAGAGCGTAATTTACTACATTATTTGCGCACAATATGTATTTATATCATGCCAATGACGCTGGTAATCGAATACTCTGGTTCTGCGCATCTCTAGTGCTGATATTGACAAAACTGAATGTTTTCTTCGCAAAATGAGGTAGAAAGCGTAATTTACTATGTTATTTACACATAATATGCATTTATAGCATGCCAATGGCGCTGGTAATCGAATACTCTTGTTCTGCGCATCTCTAATGGTGATTCTGACAAAACTGAATGTTTTCTTCGCAAAATGAGGTAGAAAGCGTAATTTACTATGTTATTTACACATAATATGCATTTATAGCATGCCAATGGCGCTGGTAATCGAATACTCTTGTTCTGCGCATCTCTAATGGTGATTCTGACAAAACTGAATGTTTTCTTCGCAAAATGAGGTAGAAAGCGTAATTTACGATGTTATTTATACATGATATGCATTTATACCATGCCAATGGCGCTGGTAATCGAATACTGTGGTTCTGCGCATCTCTAATGGTGATTCTGACAAAACTGAATGTTTTCTTCGCAAAATGAGGTAGAAAGCGTAATTTACTATGTTATTTACACATAATATGCATTTATACCATGTTAATGGTGCTGGTAATCGAATACTCTTGTTCTGCGCATCTCTAGTGCTGATATTGACAAAACTGACTGTTTTCTTCGCAAAGAGACGTAGAAAGCGTAATTTACGATGCTATTTATGCATGATATGCATTTATACCATGCCAATGGCGCTGGTAATCGAATACTCTGGTTCTGCGCATCTCTAGTGGTGATTCTGACAAAACTGACAGTTTTCTTCGCAAAGAGACGTAGAAAGCGAAATTTACGATGTTATTTACACATAATATGCATTTATACCATGTTAATGGTGCTGGTAATCGAATACTCTTGTTCTGCGCATCTCCAGTGCTGATATTGACAAAACTGACTGTTTTCTTCGCAAAGAGACGTAGAAAGCGTAATTTACGATGTTATTTACACATAATATGCATTTATACCATGTTAATGGCGCTGGTAATCGAATACCCTGGTTCTGCGCATCTCTAGTGGTGATTCTGACAAAACTGAATGTTTTCTTCGCAAAGAGACGTAGAAAGCGTAATTTACGATGTTATTTACACATGATATCCATTTATAGCATGTTAAAGGTGCTTGTAATCGAATACTCTTGTTCTGCGCACCTCTAGGGCTGATACTGACAAAACTGTATGTTTTCTTCGCAAAATGTCGTACAGAGCGTAATTTACTATATTATTTACATATAATATGCATTTATACCATGTTAATGGGGCTTGTAATCGAATACTCTTGTTCTGCGCACCTCTAGGGCTGATACTGACAAAACTGTCGGTTTTCTTCGCAAAGAGACGTAGAAAGCGTAATTTACGATGTTATTTACACATAATATGCATTTATAGCATGCCAATGGCGCTGGTAATCGAATACTCTGGTTCTGCGCATCTCTAGTGGTGATTCTGACAAAACTGAATGTTTTCTTCGCAAAATGACGTAGAAAGCGTAATTTACGATGTTATTTACACGTAATATGCATTTATACCATGTTAGTGGGGCTTGTAATCGAATACTCTGGTTCTGCGCACCTCTAGTGCTGATATTGACAAAACTGAATGTTTTCTTCGCAAAATGTCGTACAGAGCGTAATTTACTATATTATTTACATATAATATGAATTAATACCATGTTAATGGGGCTTGTAATCGAATACTCTTGTTCTGCGCACCTCTAGTGCTGATATTGACAAAACTGAATGTTTTCGTCGCAAAATGACGTAGAGAGCGTAATTTACTACATTATTTGCGCACAATATGTATTTATATCATGCCAATGACGCTGGTAATCGAATACTCTGGTTCTGCGCATCTCTAGTGCTGATATTGACAAAACTGAATGTTTTCTTCGCAAAATGAGGTAGAAAGCGTAATTTACTATGTTATTTACACATAATATGCATTTATAGCATGCCAATGGCGCTGGTAATCGAATACTCTTGTTCTGCGCATCTCTAATGGTGATTCTGACAAAACTGAATGTTTTCTTCGCAAAATGAGGTAGAAAGCGTAATTTACTATGTTATTTACACATAATATGCATTTATAGCATGCCAATGGCGCTGGTAATCGAATACTCTTGTTCTGCGCATCTCTAATGGTGATTCTGACAAAACTGAATGTTTTCTTCGCAAAATGAGGTAGAAAGCGTAATTTACGATGTTATTTATACATGATATGCATTTATACCATGCCAATGGCGCTGGTAATCGAATACTGTGGTTCTGCGCATCTCTAATGGTGATTCTGACAAAACTGAATGTTTTCTTCGCAAAATGAGGTAGAAAGCGTAATTTACTATGTTATTTACACATAATATGCATTTATACCATGTTAATGGTGCTGGTAATCGAATACTCTTGTTCTGCGCATCTCTAGTGCTGATATTGACAAAACTGACTGTTTTCTTCGCAAAGAGACGTAGAAAGCGTAATTTACGATGCTATTTATGCATGATATGCATTTATACCATGCCAATGGCGCTGGTAATCGAATACTCTGGTTCTGCGCATCTCTAGTGGTGATTCTGACATAAAAAAAATATTTTAAAAAAAATGTGACCGACTTCGAAAAACTGACAGAGTTCCAAAAACCTACAAACGAAAAAGCTGAAAATGAAAAACTGACAGAGTCCCAAAAAGCTGAAAACTAGAAACCAACCAGCACAAAAAATGCGCTGAAAAGTAAAAAATAATTTGCTCTTCCCATGTATCCATAAATTTGCAGTTATATTGAGTAACTTTGGCAGCCTTCCCTCATTATATTGCAACCAAATGCAACACCCAACCCTTTGCAAGCCCAAATATATTGCAACTTTTCGGAGTCGGCGCAAATATAAGTAAAATACTACCAAAGACAGTCACATGTAACAGACCGTAAGCAAGACAATATTCTTTACTATTGTGAGCATCCTTCTGCCTTCATCTATGATGGACGTGTTCCTGTGGATGGAGAGATAGATATATACAGACATGTATATCATATCTAAATGTATACCTTATCTAACATACTACTATTATTAACATTAACTGGTCTGGTATACGACTGACAACTCTAACATTTCACAGATCTAGGTGATTGTTCCAAATACACATACACATATAAGAAACTGCTAGTAAGGGACCGCATCGTTATGCTTTGTATGTATCATTCTTTCTTCGTCTATTATGGAAGCATTCCCGTGAATAGATGGATAGATATATACATGAAGATAGAAGAAGAGAGTGAGATTGTAAATGAGCGTGAGCAAGTGGGATAGGGCATGCGCTCACCCGTCATCTTTCTTTTGCTCCGCGATGTCCTCTCCCTCTTACTCACTCTCGATTTCGTACCGCTTCCCGCCCCATCTCTCTCCCTCAATCATCTTCTGTGTCCATACATCTATCTATCCACGAGAATACTTTAATGATAGAGGAAGAAAGAATGAGAAACATAAAAGTAATGAGCGGTCTTTTGCTGGCAGTCTGTCATACGTGTATATGTGTGTTCGCTACAATCATCGATACGTGCGAAATGTTGAAATTGTATGTCCTATACCACACCAGTTAATGTTAACAATATTAGTATTTCAGATAGGGTAGATGTTCGACCGCCCCCCTCTTGCTCTATCACTCTGTCTCGCTCACTCTTTCAATGTGTGTATTCTATTGATCAATAGCGCGGTTAAGACAGATGATTAGCAGTAGTATTTTACTTATATTTGCGCCGACTCCGAAAAGTTGCAATATATTTGGGCTTGCAAAGGGTTGGGTGTTGCATTTGGTTGCAATATAATGAGGGAAGGCTGCCAAAGTTACTCAATATAACTGCAAATTTATGGATACATGGGAAGAGCAAATTATTTTTTACTTTTCAGCGCATTTTTTGTGCTGGTTGGTTTCTAGTTTTCAGCTTTTTGGGACTCTGTCAGTTTTTCATTTTCAGCTTTTTCGTTTGTAGGTTTTTGGAACTCTGTCAGTTTTTCGAAGTCGGTCACATTTTTTTTAAAATATTTTTTTTATTTCATACGTTTTAGTGTAGTAAAAGGTGTTGTTTGTGAAACTTTTGCAAGACATTCCTCTACATAATTCTTCGACATTTGCAATTGCATGTATTGTTACAAAGTTATATGATGATGGGTGTAACATGTCGCACATATACTAGCAGGATATTTGTATCTTGCGTAATTCGTGCAAAGTGTAAGTTATAAATGATGACGGATTCCGTGTACACGACACTGTACACACGCGAAACGTGGCAGAAGACTACCCGGCTTAACGATTTGCCTGTATGCGTAACGGAATGCGGGCAAAAAACGTAAGTAGTATGAACGCGTTGTTGGTGAGCTGGTGTGTAATATGTGCCGAAATCTGTCGGGAGCAATAGAAGAAAGGAATACTAGGCTTGTCAGTCATCATGAGCGTATCGCCCAGAGAAGACGTAAGTATCGATAGTCATATTGGAACCATACGCTTCGTCTTCGTATTCGTGTATTTTAATTCTGATTAATAAGGTACGAATATATTTTGCAGATTGCAATGCAGGTAGAAGAAGCCGGGGCTGGAGCTGGCCCACTAGGTGAGTATCTTCTCTATTGATCTGTGTATTTCGATCTGTGTTGCAATCATGTATCATGTTTTCTGTGTAAACTTATAGATCCCAGACATGAGCAGCAGCCGAGCTATCAGGAGTTGCTGCGGGTGGTGCAGCAGCAGCAGCTGCAGCTGCAGCGACAGGAGCAGCAGCTGCAGCGACAGGAGCAGCAGCTGCAACTGCAGCAACAGCAGCAGCAACACCACCCGCAGCAACAACAGCAGCCGCAACAACAGCAGCCGCAGCAACAACAGCAGCCGCAACAACAGCAGCAGCAGCTCCAGCAACAGGAGCAGCACCACCGTGACCGATGTATGTTTATGATCATTATTCTTGTGGTAGAATAGAATAATTACGGTCGAAAGAAATGTAACAAAAATTGTCATTCAACAGCTGGAACCCGAAGGAGTGAGAAGGGAGGGTGGTCCAGGGCGCGGTGGTACGCCCGCCGCAATGGCCGAGGAGGAAGAGGCGAGAGAGGTGGCAGAGGCGGCAATGGCGGTTGGAGGGGCAGGGTGCCGAGGGGGGGAGGGGAGAGTAAAACTTTTATATTTTACAATAATTGAATAAAAGAATTATACAAAAAGAATAAACACTCGTGTTGTGTCATCCTTATTCCCATATTGTATATTGTTTGCAACGTATGGCATGTTGTTCTTTTTTAATTTACGATCAAATCTTTTTTAATGTATTGAGAATATATCAATGTAGATTCTAACGATAGGAACATATGAAAGTGTACCACTGATAGGTATCACAATAATACAGAGTATGACCTTCGACTTGTGATATTAATGTAATCGATGTTCAATTCAACTTGATGCGAAGTCTGATATTAATGTATAGAATGTATTCGGTGTATTCAGTGGCTTATATTTCGGCATGAGAGAGTGAGAGTAAGAGTGAGAGCGGGAGTGAGAGTGAGAGTGAGAGAAAGCACAATATTATGGGAGTCTCTATCGTATCGAGCATTGTGTCCAAATAGCACAAGTGTTCTGTACTTCGCAAGTGACGGTTGTAACGAGTGACTGCGAAGCGCGTAAAGAATACGTGATTTTCCGGGTGAAAGTGATATTATTCGAGTTTGAGAAATGGGTAGACCATCGAAGGAGGCCGCTCGCAAGAGGAAAATTCGCGCGGAGGAACCAGGAGATGAAAAGAAGGTACGTCTTGATAAATGTAGAAACCGCGTGAAGGCTAAGCGCCGGAAGGAGAGCAGTAGGGATCGTGCCACGCGACTGAAAAAAATGCGAAATTACAATACAGCTAGACAGATACGTGAAACGCAGGACGAATATGAAAGGCGACTTAATATTATTCGGACGCGATTAGATAACGAAACGCCGGAAGAATATAAAAAGCGATTAAATGTAATTCACGCACGATTAGCGAATGAAACGAGCGAGGAAAAACAAAAAAGACTAAATATTATTCGCACGCGGCTAGATAATGAAACGATCGAGGAAAAAGAGGAAAGATTAAGTATTGTTCGCGCGCGACTAGATAATGAAACACCTGACGAATATGCTCATAGGCTAAGTGTTATTCGTACACGCCTGGCGAAAGAAACTCCAACGGAACGCGAGCATCGAATGGGTCTTATACAGGCGCGATTAGAGAAAGAGACAGACGAAGAACGAACGCATAGAATCGGTTTGGGGAAAGCCCGATTGGAAAACGAAACGCAGGAGGAATGTACGCGCCGGTTGACGCGTGTAAAAAACCGTGCCCGACGAGCAATAGGAAACGAAAGTAATGAGGAAAGAAGTACGCGTTTAATGAATATGCGGCTGGCAACCGCTCAACGTAAAAAAGAGCTGATGATGTCGGAAGAGCACTTTCAATTGGTTATTAATGTGTTCGCCGATGTACCGTGTAGTATATGTTGTAAGTTGTTGTACCCACAACAACGTATAAATTTACAAACGGCGCGTGTATCCGCTCTCCTTCCCACGAGTCTAGCTGAATGTAACGGAACAATAATTGCATGCTCCCGCTGTTCAAACCTTCTGAAGAAACATAAAGTCCCGTCCAAGGCGTATTGGAATAATATGACAGTAATGGCTGTACCGGAAGAAATTAACGACTTGTCAAACACAGAAAGACAAATGCTCTGTAGAATTGTACCTTTTATAAAAATAGTCAAAGTACAAACTCGGTATGGCCAGGACTGGTGTAAAGGTCAAGTAGTTTTATTTGCCCGCGATGTAGTGGAAGTGGCCGAGCAATTGCCACTACAGTTAAGCCAAACTGGAATTGTAATTGTTGTAGAAAGATTAGAAACCTTAGAGAGACATAGGGAATTCGAAATAAATGTCGCTAGGTTGCAAAGAGGGTTAGAATGGCTGTTGCAACATAATGCTTTGTATAGAGATGTACGAACGTCTTTTTCTCATTTAAACAATAACATCCTAGAAATTGTTCACGTGAATGAGGAAGTACGCATTGCAACAGCTATTGAAGCTAGAAATGATACAGTTCAGAATACTAGATTTATTGATTTAGGTGGAGATAAAGCTATTTTACGGGGCTCGTTGCATCAAGGTAGCGATTTGTTTAATATTGATTCACGTGGTAAACAATGTACGGCCATTGCCGCAGTAGCTTGTGTAGCTTTACATATAGGAAATCCCAACGTTTGGTGTTCCAGTGATATCGACTATATACTCATTGTAGGAGATAAATACTACAAAGGAAGTATTAACGCGCGAAATAATCCGGACCCCAGGGAAGAGAACATAGATTACTTAGCAGCAAATGAATTATTACCAGAGATAGTGTTCAATGATATTAGAGTTAGTATCAATGTGGAATATAATATGGCTGTGAACGGCCACATTGATACTGACGATAGCGACAATGGGTTTCCAAATTTAAAAAATGGTTTGTGCACGTTCTTCAGAACTTACAAATATGGCATCCTTACTACGAATTTATTGTCAGTAGCTGTGTCCTATGAAAACCAATCGGAAAGTAGTTACTACTGGTTGTTTGATTCGCATGCAAGAGGTCCAAAGGGATGCAAGGCATCAGTAAAAGGTGTTGCATGCTGTATGAGATTTGCAAACATTACTGCTATGTATAGCATGTTGCGTCGCAATCTGCACGCTAAAAGTGGCAATGAGAATATGTTAAATGTATACACATTAACGCCTTTAGTTTTACACCGGGAAAGAGAAGAGTCCCCACAGATAAGAAATGAAGAACGAGAAACAAGTGCTACGCGTATATGTAACTCCGGTGAAAACCGAATTATTTTTTCGACGAGCATGTTGCGTCCTATTGACGAAGGCCTTCCCGATATTGATAATGTTGTATCTGTTAATAATACCGAACAGAATGATGGTATACGGTTGGTTGACGTACGAAGGAAAACAGCGCCGCCACTACATCTCGAAAGAGAGAGGCGAATGGAGGAATTAGGTTGGTTCTTTTTATTTCCAGACGGGAGAAATGGTTTTGGAGAACCTCGCGATATCCCTATAACACCACTGGACTATTTTCAAGCACGTATTATGGGCAATGACCGTCGCTTCCAACGAACAGATTATTTGTTCTTTGCGTTGTCTGTAGTTGAATATTTTCGGGTTAAAGCTAGCGTTTCCGTAGCATGTAGGATGCGTCAAGGGGAACAAACTCCACAAGGATTAATAGATAATATGCATCTGACAATGCGAAACATTAGAGGGTCGGCATCGTACTGGAGGCGCAACTGCTCAGAGTTAATCGCTATGGTTAGAAGCTTAGGCCCCCCCACGTGGTTTGCAACATTTTCGTGTAACGACTTGAATTGGCCCGATATGTTGAAAGCGTTGCTAATAGCTGATGGGCGTCCTGCTAGCGATGTCGATGGTCTGACGTTTGCAGACCGGCAGCTATTAGTTCAAGCGTACCCGGTAGTCTTAGCAAGACAATTCACGGTGCGTGTCAATGCGTTAGTTCAGTACCTCAAATATTCCGACTGCTTGGGTGGCGAGGTTGTTGATTTCTGGTATAGAATAGAGTTTCAGAATAGAGGTAGCCCACATCTGCATATGCTTATCTGGTGTGCAAATGTACCAGATTTTATGACGGAAGAAGGACGCAGAATTATTGAACAGGTGGTCACTTGCTCCTTGGAACCGGAGGATCAGCACTTAGGGGATACAGTACGAAGAGTCCAAATTCACAAGCATTCTACGACGTGTTACAAGGATCGTAATAATCGTACATGCCGCTTTGGATTCCCTCGTCCGATAAGTGAATCAACCGTATGCCTTGGTCCAGACGACACCCTTCTTAACAACGGGCGTTTTTGCGTACTGAGACGAACAGCGCATGAAGTTATGGTAAACAATTACAATCCTAAACTGCTAAAACTGTGGGAAGGAAACACGGATATACAACCATGTGGAAACGTGACAGCTGTTGCATATTACCTTGCCAAATATGCAGGAAAATGCGAACCGGCTGAAACAGGCGAGGTTGTTAAAGATGCTATTGTACGCGCAAAACGTCGCGGTGGTCCCACATGGAATCAACTGTTTTCCGTGGCCATGGCAATCATGTCTCAGCGTTTAGTTAGCGCAGCGGAGTGTGCTTATAGATTATGCCATCTACCACTTAAGACAAGCACGCGCAAGGCTGTATTTATAAACAGCTGTCGACCGGAACAACGATTTCGACTCATGCGATTGGATGCAGACGAGACATCAATTTATAATAACATATTCGATCGATATGTGCAACGTCCGGATAATTTAGACGATTTGAGTCTGGCCGAATTCGCTGTTCGATATGAGACAGTCTCTACCACACTGTGGACCGAAGAAGATGGCGATGAAGAACTTCGAGAAGATGAATTTGCACAAGAGAAACCAAAGTTTATACGATTGAAAGATAATACACGTATGCGTATAAGAAACAAACCAGCTGTATTACGTTATCGCTATTATACATTGACCAGCGACAGAGAAGGATATTACTATAATTTAATAGTATGTCACATACCATTTCGGAATGAGAATGAGCTCATGTTTGAGAACGAGTCGGCAGAACAATGCTTCTTACGTCGACAAAACGAGTTGCGGCCCCTCGCTGGGAACGAATCTGTCGAACAATTTGCACACGCAGAGCAAATTATTCAAGCTGCTCTGGCTCAAGCTGTTGCTTTAAATGCTGTCCGTGAAGACAGAGATGAAGATTGTGTGCGAGATCCTGTCATTATTCACGGCGACGAAGCCATATATGTTGATCCAGCAGATATATATGAACATGAAGAAGAGCATGGAGGAACTGCAATGACGGATGATGTCTTTCTTAGTAATATTCGAAGTCTTAACATTCAACAGAAAGATTTGTTTAAAAGAATATCAACAGTAATAGAGAATGATATTAGGAATGCTGAGAATATGGTGCAGATGTTGCTTTTCATAACCGGAGGGGCCGGCAGTGGTAAATCGTTCATCTTAAAATTAATCGTTGAACATATTAAACGTTGTTATAAACCGACAATTGATGCAATGATGAAACCATCGTTCATCGAAGTAGCAGCGCTGACTGGTGTCGCTGCACGCCACATTTTTGGGAAGACACTACATACAATTTTCTCCCTCCCTATTGAGAAAGGGAACACCATGACATATCGACGAATGACAGGCCACAGACTTGAACAGGAGAGACGGAAGTGGCGGCATATAAAGTGGTTGATCATTGATGAGATATCAATGGTATCATACGAGATTTTGCGAATACTTCATTTCAGGTTGCAAGAATTCAAAAACAATGAGAAACTATTTGCCGGTATAAATATACTTCTCTTCGGTGACATCATGCAGTTGCCACCAGTGAAAGGGCATTGGTGTTTCATACAACCCAACTGGTGTGCCGCAGAGATTAATTTATGGCACCAGTTTTCTTTCTGCGAATTAACTATTAATATGCGACAACATGGCGACACAGAGTTCATAGACTTGTTGAATAATCTACGTTTTGGAGAAGTAACCACTGAACAGTTAGAACTATTATGCGAACGACGGCATGTTCCCTTAACTGGAGAATTTGAAGATGGTGCGGCAGTAAGAATATTTCCCACATTAATATTGGTGGACGAATACAACTTGAAAATGACTGATACTCTGGCGAAATCCCACCGTGTATACATCATTAATGCGGTTGACGAATCCCGTGAAGCAGCTACGTATGGTAAAAGACCGCCCAAAAATGTGATTCCAGTAAATGTGAATAATTGCGGTGGTCTCTTACATACTCTACAGTTAGCTGTTAGCTCACGAGTGATGCTGCGACGGAATATATCAATTTCCGATGGACTAATAAACGGTGCAATGGGAATAGTGAAACGCTTCAAATGGCCGGCTCTACGTAGAGATCAACTGGAGGAGGGTGAAATGCCGGAATCTGTAATGATACAATTTGATGACGAAACTATTGGCAATAGATTTAAAGATACCGACGGGAGTATTGCGATTGCACCGGTTTCAGCGACATTTCAAGCGATCAAAGGTTACGGAGATGTTGAACGCAGAATGTTGCCCCTTATTCTAAGCTGGGCAGTAACGGTGCACAAATTACAAGGAACTACTCTGAACAAGGCCGTAATAGACCTTGGTAAGAAAAATTTTGCAAAGGGACAAATCTATGTCTCCCTGAGTCGTGTGAAAAGTCTGAATGGGTTAGCCGTATCTGATCTGGCAACAAATAAAGTTCTACAAAAACCACATGACGAAAAAGCACTTGCAGAAATGCAACGGTTACGTAAGCTATTGTGAATGTAGTGACAGATGTTATGTAATATAGCATGGATACCAATGTGTATACCACTCACACCAACGTTGCGTAAATAGACACCATACTTGGCAAATATATATTGGCAACAATGGCCACCACACGGACACCGTCATTTCATGTCGAAACATATATTGGCAAGAATGGCCACCAAACGGACACCGTCATTTCATGTCGAAACATATATTGGCAAGAATAGCCACCAAATGGACACCGTCATTTCATGTCGAACCATATATTGGCAACAATGGCCACCAAATGGACACCGTTATTTTATGTCGAACCATATATTGGCAACAATGGCCACCAAATGGACACCGTTATTTTATGTCGAACCATATATTGGCAACAATGGCCACCAAATGGACACCGTCATTTCATGTCGAACCATATATTGGCAACAATGGCCACCAAATGGACACCGTTATTTTATGTCGAACCATATATTGGCAACAATGGCCACCAAATGGACACCGTTATTGTATGTCGAACCATATATTGGCAACAATGGCCACCAAACGGACACCGTCATTTCATGTCGAAACATATATTGGCAAGAATAGCCACCAAATGGACACCGTCATTTCATGTCGAACCATATATTGGCAACAATGGCCACCAAATGGACACCGTTATTTTATGTCGAACCATATATTGGCAACAATGGCCACCAAATGGACACCGTTATTTTATGTCGAACCATATATTGGCAACAATGGCCACCAAACGGACACCGTCATTTCATGTCGAAACATATATTGGCAAGAATGGCCACCACACGGACACCGTCATTTCATGTCGAAACATATATTGGCAAGAATGGCCACCAAATGGACACCGTTATTTTATGTCGAACCATATATTGGCAACAATGGCCACCAAATGGACACCGTTATTTTATGTCGAACCATATATTGGCAACAATGGCCACCAAATGGACACCGTTATTGTATGTCGAACCATATATTGGCAACAATGGCCACCAAACGGACACCGTCATTTCATATGGTAACATATATTGGTAACAATAGCCACCACATGGACACCACACTTGTCAAAAGAATCTTGTCAAAGAAGGTCGAATGAGATCAGCAAAATTATTTTTTACTTTTCAGCGCATTTTTATTTTTTATTTTATTTCTTCAGGTTTTTGAGTTTTCAGTTTTCTGGGATGCTGTCAGTTTTCGAGGTCGGTCACATTGTTGTATTTAATACTTTTTAGTATATGGAACGTTTAGAACCATGAGTCGCACTAGATTGCATCTCGAATTTCATCGATGCGCTGGTGTATCAAATTATAGAAAATAAACGTATCTGAAACTAATGAGGAAAGAAAAGCTTGTGCATTGCAAAATGCATGTAAGGCGGACACTTCGAGAACTTCCCTCATAAGTGAAGAAAAATTTCGTTCCGATCGAACAAGCCCTCACACAAAACTATCGCCGGACAATCAAACCTTCGGTTTTCTGCAATAAAAGAAGTTAATGTTAAAGAATTTCCGAAAGATGGACAAGATTTCATCAAGATCGGTCCATCCATCTCGGAGATATCGACGGTCAAACGAAAATTGTAGTAGAAACGTGAAACCAGCGAGAAAATGGGATTTTATGCAATAAAAATGGTTATCGTTAAACAATTTCGGGAAAATGTATAATGGGACCAAAGTACGAACATCCTCTACGCGATAAGCCTGGGTTCATCAATTTCGGTCCATCCATCTCGGAGATATCGACGGACAAACGAAAATTGCAGTAGAAACGTGAAATCAGCGAGAAAATGGCTTTTTATGCAATAACAATGGTTATCGTTAAACAATTTCGGGAAAATGTGTAATGGGACCAAAGTACACGTATCCGCTATAAGATAGATAAGATTTCATCAAGATCGGTCCATCCATCTCGGAGATATCGCTGGACGCACGAAAATTCCCTCAGAAACGTGAAATCGGCGAAGAATGGGGTTTTTATGCAATAACAATAGTTAGTGTTAAACAATTTGGGAAAAATTTATATTGGGACCAAAGTACGAACATCCTCTACGCAATAAGCCTGGGTTCATCAATGTCGGTCCATCCATCTCGGAGATATCGCCGGACATACGAAAATTCCCTCAGAAACGTGAAATCGGCGAAGAATTGGGTTTTTATGCAATAACAATAGTTAGTGTTAAACAATTCGGGAAAAATTTACATTGGGACCAAAGTACGAGCATCCTCTACGCGATAAGCCTGGGTTCATCAATTTCGGTCCATCCATCTCGGAGATATCGCCGGACACACGAAAATTCCCTCAGAAACGTGAAATCGGCGAAGAATTGGGTTTTTATGCAATAACAATAGTTAGTGTTAAACAATTTCGGAAAAATTTATATTGGGACCAAAGTACGAACATCCTCTACGCGATAAGCCTGGGTTCATCAATTTCGGTCCATCCATCACGGAGATATCGCTGGACATACGAAAATTCCCTCAGAAACGTGAAATCGGCGAAGAATTGGGTTTTTATGCAATAACAATAGTTAGTGTTAAACAATTTGGGAAAAATTTATATTGGGACCAAAGTACGAGCATCCTCTACGCGATAAGCCTGGGTTCATCAATTTCGGTCCATCCATCTCGGAGATATCGCTGGATACACGAAAATTCCCTCAGAAACGTGAAATCAGCGAAGAATTGGGTTTTTATGCAATAACGATAGTTAGTGTTAAACAATTTGGGAAAAATTTATATTGGGACCAGAGTACGAACATCCTCTACGCGATAAGCCTGGGTCCATCAATTTCGGTCCATCCATCTCGGAGATATCGCCGGACACACGAAAATTTCAGCAGAAACGTGAAATCGGCGAAGAATTGGGTTTTTATGCAATAACAATGGTTAGCGTTAAACAATTTCGAAAAATTTTATAATGGGACCAAACTGTGAACATCCTCTATGATATAAGCCCGGTTTCATCCCGATCGGTCCAGCGGTCTTCCCGTACTAGCCGGACAAACATTAAAAAAAAAAAAAAAAAAAAAAGAAACATAGCGATCGAATTGAGTACCTCCTCCTTTTCGAAGTCGGTAAAAACTGACAGTTTTCTTCGCAAAGAGACGTAGAAAGCGAAATTTACGATGTTATTTACACATAATATGCATTTATACCATGTTAATGGTGCTGGTAATCGAATACTCTTGTTCTGCGCATCTCCAGTGCTGATATTGACAAAACTGACTGTTTTCTTCGCAAAGAGACGTAGAAAGCGTAATTTACGATGTTATTTATACATGATATGCATTTATACCATGATAATTGCCCTGGTAATCGAATACTCTGGTTCTGCGCATCTCTAGTGCTGATATTGACAAAACTGAATGTTTTCTTCGCAAAATGTCGTACAAAGCGTAATTTACTATATTATTTACATATAATATGCATTTATACCATGTTAATGGGGCTTGTAATCGAATACTCTTGTTCTGCGCACCTCTAGTGCTGATATTGACAAAACTGAATGTTTTCGCCGCAAAATGACGTAGAGAGCGTAATTTACTACATTATTTGCGCACAATATGCATTTATAGCATGCCAATGACGCTGGTAATCGAATATTCTGGTTCTGCGCATCTCTAGTGCTGATATTGACAAAACTGAATGTTTTCTTCGCAAAATGAGGTAGAAAGCGTAATTTACTATGTTATTTACACATAATATGCATTTATAGCATGCCAATGGCGCTGGTAATCGAATACCCTGGTTCTGCGCATCTCTAATGGTGATTCTGACAAAACTGAATGTTTTCTTCGCAAAATGAGGTAGAAAGCGTAATTTACTATGTTATTTACACATAATATGCATTTATACCATGTTAATGGTGCTGGTAATCGAATACTCTTGTTCTGCGCATCTCTAGTGCTGATATTGACAAAACTGACTGTTTTCTTCGCAAAGAGACGTAGAAAGCGTAATTTACGATGTTATTTATACATGATATGCATTTATAGCATGCCAATGGCGCTGGTAATCGAATACTCTGGTTCTGCGCATCTCTAGTGCTGATATTGACAAAACTGACTGTTTTCTTCGCAAAGAGACGTAGAAAGCGTAATTTACTACATTATTTGCGCACAATATGCATTTATAGCATGCCAATTACGCTGGTAATCGAATACTCTGGTTCTGCGCATCTCTAGTGGTCATTCTGACAAAACTGAATGTTTTCTTCGCAAAATGACGTAGAAAGCGTCATTTACGATGTTATTTACACATAATATGCATTTATACCATGTTAATGGCGCTGGTAATCGAATACTCTTGTTCTGCGCAACTCTAGTGCTGATATTGACAAGATTGACTGTTTTCTTCGCAAAGAGACGTAGAAAGCGTAATTCACTACATTATTTGCGCACAATATGCATTTATAGCATGTTAATGGCGCTGGTAATCGAATACCCTGGTTCTGCGCACCTTTAGGGCTGATATTGACAAAACTGAATGTTTTCTTCGCAAAATGACGTAGAAAGCGCAATTTACGATGTTATTTACACATAATATGCATTTATACCATGTTAATGGCGCTGGTAATCGAATACTCTGGTTCTGCGCATCTCTAGTGCTGATATTGACAAAACTGACTGTTTTCTTCGCAAAGAGACGTAGAAAGCGTAATTTACTACATTATTTGCGCACAATATGCATTTATAGCATGCCAATTACGCTGGTAATCGAATACTCTGGTTCTGCGCATCTCTAGTGGTCATTCTGACAAAACTGAATGTTTTCTTCGCAAAATGACGTAGAAAGCGTCATTTACGATGTTATTTACACATAATATGCATTTATACCATGTTAATGGCGCTGGTAATCGAATACTCTTGTTCTGCGCAACTCTAGTGCTGATATTGACAAGATTGACTGTTTTCTTCGCAAAGAGACGTAGAAAGCGTAATTTACGATGTTATTTACACGTAATATGCATTTATACCATATTAATGGTGCTTGTAATCGAATACTCTGGTTCTGCGCATCTCTAGTGCTGATATTGACAAAACTGAATGTTTTCTTCGCAAAATGACGTAGAAAGCGCAATTTACGATGTTATTTACACATAATATGCATTTATCGCATGCCAATGGCGCTGGTAATCGAATACTCTTGTTCTGCGCACCTCTAGTGCTGATATTAACAAAACTGAATGTTTTCTTCGCAAAGAGACGTAGAAAGCGTAATTTACGATGTTATTTACACGTAATATGCATTTATACCATGTTAGTGGGGCTTGTAATCGAATACTCTGGTTCTGCGCATCTCTAGTGCTGATATTGACAAAACTGACTGTTTTCTTCGCAAAGAGACGTAGAAAGCGTAATTTACTACATTATTTGCGCACAATATGCATTTATAGCATGCCAATTACGCTGGTAATCGAATACTCTGGTTCTGCGCATCTCTAGTGGTCATTCTGACAAAACTGAATGTTTTCTTCGCAAAATGACGTAGAAAGCGTCATTTACGATGTTATTTACACATAATATGCATTTATACCATGTTAATGGCGCTGGTAATCGAATACTCTTGTTCTGCGCAACTCTAGTGCTGATATTGACAAGATTGACTGTTTTCTTCGCAAAGAGACGTAGAAAGCGTAATTTACTACATTATTTGCGCACAATATGCATTTATAGCATGTTAATGGCGCTGGTAATCGAATACCCTGGTTCTGCGCACCTTTAGGGCTGATATTGACAAAACTGAATGTTTTCTTCGCAAAATGACGTAGAAAGCGCAATTTACGATGTTATTTACACGTAATATGCATTTATACCATATTAATGGTGCTTGTAATCGAATACTCTGGTTCTGCGCATCTCTAGTGCTGATATTGACAAAACTGAATGTTTTCTTCGCAAAATGACGTAGAAAGCGCAATTTACGATGTTATTTACACATAATATGCATTTATCGCATGCCAATGGCGCTGGTAATCGAATACTCTTGTTCTGCGCACCTCTAGTGCTGATATTAACAAAACTGAATGTTTTCTTCGCAAAGAGACGTAGAAAGCGTAATTTACGATGTTATTTACACGTAATATGCATTTATACCATATTAATGGTGCTTGTAATCGAATACTCTGGTTCTGCGCATCTCTAGTGCTGATATTGACAAAACTGAATGTTTTCTTCGCAAAATGACGTAGAAAGCGCAATTTACGATGTTATTTACACATAATATGCATTTATCGCATGCCAATGGCGCTGGTAATCGAATACTCTTGTTCTGCGCACCTCTAGTGCTGATATTGACAAAACTGAATGTTTTCTTCGCAAAATGACGTAGAAAGCGCAATTTACGATGTTATTTACACGTAATATGCATTTATACCATGTTAGTGGGGCTTGTAATCGAATACTCTGGTTCTGCGCATCTCTAGTGCTGATATTGACAAAACTGACTGTTTTCTTCGCAAAGAGACGTAGAAAGCGTAATTTACTACATTATTTGCGCACAATATGCATTTATAGCATGCCAATTACGCTGGTAATCGAATACTCTGGTTCTGCGCATCTCTAGTGGTCATTCTGACAAAACTGAATGTTTTCTTCGCAAAATGACGTAGAAAGCGTAATTTACGATGTTATTTACACGTAATATGCATTTATACCATGTTAGTGGGGCTTGTAATCGAATACTCTGGTTCTGCGCATCTCTAGTGCTGATATTGACAAAACTGACTGTTTTCTTCGCAAAGAGACGTAGAAAGCGTAATTTACTACATTATTTGCGCACAATATGCATTTATAGCATGCCAATTACGCTGGTAATCGAATACTCTGGTTCTGCGCATCTCTAGTGGTCATTCTGACAAAACTGAATGTTTTCTTCGCAAAATGACGTAGAAAGCGTCATTTACGATGTTATTTACACATAATATGCATTTATACCATGTTAATGGCGCTGGTAATCGAATACTCTTGTTCTGCGCAACTCTAGTGCTGATATTGACAAGATTGACTGTTTTCTTCGCAAAGAGACGTAGAAAGCGTAATTTACTACATTATTTGCGCACAATATGCATTTATAGCATGTTAATGGCGCTGGTAATCGAATACCCTGGTTCTGCGCACCTTTAGGGCTGATATTGACAAAACTGAATGTTTTCTTCGCAAAATGACGTAGAAAGCGCAATTTACGATGTTATTTACACGTAATATGCATTTATACCATATTAATGGTGCTTGTAATCGAATACTCTGGTTCTGCGCATCTCTAGTGCTGATATTGACAAAACTGAATGTTTTCTTCGCAAAATGACGTAGAAAGCGCAATTTACGATGTTATTTACACATAATATGCATTTATCGCATGCCAATGGCGCTGGTAATCGAATACTCTTGTTCTGCGCACCTCTAGTGCTGATATTAACAAAACTGAATGTTTTCTTCGCAAAGAGACGTAGAAAGCGTAATTTACGATGTTATTTACACGTAATATGCATTTATACCATGTTAGTGGGGCTTGTAATCGAATACTCTGGTTCTGCGCATCTCTAGTGCTGATATTGACAAAACTGACTGTTTTCTTCGCAAAGAGACGTAGAAAGCGTAATTTACTACATTATTTGCGCACAATATGCATTTATAGCATGCCAATTACGCTGGTAATCGAATACTCTGGTTCTGCGCATCTCTAGTGGTCATTCTGACAAAACTGAATGTTTTCTTCGCAAAATGACGTAGAAAGCGTCATTTACGATGTTATTTACACATAATATGCATTTATACCATGTTAATGACGCTGGTAATCGAATACTCTTGTTCTGCGCAACTCTAGTGCTGATATTGACAAGATTGACTGTTTTCTTCGCAAAGAGACGTAGAAAGCGTAATTTACGATGTTATTTACACGTAATATGCATTTATACCATATTAATGGTGCTTGTAATCGAATACTCTGGTTCTGCGCATCTCTAGTGCTGATATTGACAAAACTGAATGTTTTCTTCGCAAAATGACGTAGAAAGCGCAATTTACGATGTTATTTACACATAATATGCATTTATCGCATGCCAATGGCGCTGGTAATCGAATACTCTTGTTCTGCGCACCTCTAGTGCTGATATTAACAAAACTGAATGTTTTCTTCGCAAAGAGACGTAGAAAGCGTAATTTACGATGTTATTTACACGTAATATGCATTTATACCATGTTAGTGGGGCTTGTAATCGAATACTCTGGTTCTGCGCATCTCTAGTGCTGATATTGACAAAACTGACTGTTTTCTTCGCAAAGAGACGTAGAAAGCGTAATTTACTACATTATTTGCGCACAATATGCATTTATAGCATGCCAATTACGCAGGTAATCGAATACTTTGGTTCTGCGCATCTCTAGTGGTCATTCTGACGAAACTGAATGTTTTCTTCGCAAAATGACGTAGAAAGCGCAATTTACGATGTTATTTACACGTAATATGCATTTATACCATATTAATGGTGCTTGTAATCGAATACTCTGGTTCTGCGCATCTCTAGTGCTGATATTAACAAAACTGAATGTTTTCTTCGCAAAGAGACGTAGAAAGCGTAATTTACGATGTTATTTACACGTAATATGCATTTATACCATGTTAGTGGGGCTTGTAATCGAATACTCTTGTTCTGCGCAACTCTAGTGCTGATATTGACAAGATTGACTGTTTTCTTCGCAAAGAGACGTAGAAAGCGTAATTTACGATGTTATTTACACGTAATATGCATTTATACCATATTAATGGTGCTTGTAATCGAATACTCTGGTTCTGCGCATCTCTAGTGCTGATATTGACAAAACTGACTGTTTTCTTCGCAAAGAGACGTAGAAAGCGTAATTTACTACATTATTTGCGCACAATATGCATTTATAGCATGCCAATTACGCTGGTAATCGAATACTCTGGTTCTGCGCATCTCTAGTGGTCATTCTGACAAAACTGAATGTTTTCTTCGCAAAATGACGTAGAAAGCGTCATTTACGATGTTATTTACACATAATATGCATTTATACCATGTTAATGGCGCTGGTAATCGAATACTCTTGTTCTGCGCACCTCTAGTGCTGATATTAACAAAACTGAATGTTTTCTTCGCAAAGAGACGTAGAAAGCGTAATTTACGATGTTATTTACACGTAATATGCATTTATACCATGTTAGTGGGGCTTGTAATCGAATACTCTGGTTCTGCGCATCTCTAGTGCTGATATTGACAAAACTGACTGTTTTCTTCGCAAAGAGACGTAGAAAGCGTAATTTACTACATTATTTGCGCACAATATGCATTTATAGCATGCCAATTACGCTGGTAATCGAATACTCTTGTTCTGCGCACCTCTAGTGCTGATATTAACAAAACTGAATGTTTTCTTCGCAAAATGACGTAGAAAGCGTCATTTACGATGTTATTTACACATAATATGCATTTATACCATGTTAATGGCGCTGGTAATCGAATACTCTTGTTCTGCGCAACTCTAGTGCTGATATTGACAAGATTGACTGTTTTCTTCGCAAAGAGACGTAGAAAGCGTAATTTACGATGTTATTTACACGTAATATGCATTTATACCATGTTAGTGGGGCTTGTAATCGAATACTCTGGTTCTGCGCATCTCTAGTGCTGATATTGACAAAACTGACTGTTTTCTTCGCAAAGAGACGTAGAAAGCGTAATTTACTACATTATTTGCGCACAATATGCATTTATAGCATGCCAATTACGCTGGTAATCGAATACTCTGGTTCTGCGCATCTCTAGTGGTCATTCTGACAAAACTGAATGTTTTCTTCGCAAAATGACGTAGAAAGCGTCATTTACGATGTTATTTACACATAATATGCATTTATACCATGTTAATGGCGCTGGTAATCGAATACTCTTGTTCTGCGCAACTCTAGTGCTGATATTGACAAGATTGACTGTTTTCTTCGCAAAGAGACGTAGAAAGCGTAATTTACTACATTATTTGCGCACAATATGCATTTATAGCATGTTAATGGCGCTGGTAATCGAATACTCTTGTTCTGCGCAACTCTAGTGCTGATATTGACAAAACTGAATGTTTTCTTCGCAAAATGACGTAGAAAGCGTCATTTACGATGTTATTTACACATAATATGCATTTATACCATGTTAATGGCGCTGGTAATCGAATACTCTTGTTCTGCGCAACTCTAGTGCTGATATTGACAAGATTGGCTGTTTTCTTCGCAAAGAGACGTAGAAAGCGTAATTTACTACATTATTTGCGCACAATATGCATTTATAGCATGTTAATGGCGCTGGTAATCGAATACCCTGGTTCTGCGCACCTTTAGGGCTGATATTGACAAAACTGAATGTTTTCTTCGCAAAATGATGTAGAAAGCGCAATTTACGATGTTATTTACACGTAATATGCATTTATACCATATTAATGGTGCTTGTAATCGAATACTCTGGTTCTGCGCATCTCTAGTGCTGATATTGACAAAACTGAATGTTTTCTTCGCAAAATGACGTAGAAAGCGCAATTTACGATGTTATTTACACATAATATGCATTTATCGCATGCCAATGGCGCTGGTAATCAAATACTCTTGTTCTGCGCACCTCTAGTGCTGATATTAACAAAACTGAATGTTTTCTTCGCAAAGAGACGTAGAAAGCGTCATTTACGATGTTATTTACACATAATATGCATTTATACCATGTTAATGGCGCTGGTAATCGAATACTCTTGTTCTGCGCAACTCTAGTGCTGATATTGACAAGATTGACTGTTTTCTTCGCAAAGAGACGTAGAAAGCGTAATTTACTACATTATTTGCGCACAATATGCATTTATAGCATGTTAATGGCGCTGGTAATCGAATACCCTGGTTCTGCGCACCTTTAGGGCTGATATTGACAAAACTGAATGTTTTCTTCGCAAAATGACGTAGAAAGCGCAATTTACGATGTTATTTACACCTAATATGCATTTATACCATATTAATGGTGCTTGTAATCGAATACTCTGGTTCTGCGCATCTCTAGTGCTGATATTAACAAAACTGAATGTTTTCTTCGCAAAGAGACGTAGAAAGCGTAATTTACGATGTTATTTACACGTAATATGCATTTATACCATGTTAGTGGGGCTTGTAATCGAATACTCTTGTTCTGCGCAACTCTAGTGCTGATATTGACAAGATTGACTGTTTTCTTCGCAAAGAGACGTAGAAAGCGTAATTTACGATGTTATTTACACGTAATATGCATTTATACCATATTAATGGTGCTTGTAATCGAATACTCTGGTTCTGCGCATCTCTAGTGCTGATATTGACAAAACTGACTGTTTTCTTCGCAAAGAGACGTAGAAAGCGTAATTTACTACATTATTTGCGCACAATATGCATTTATAGCATGCCAATTACGCTGGTAATCGAATACTCTGGTTCTGCGCATCTCTAGTGGTCATTCTGACAAAACTGAATGTTTTCTTCGCAAAATGACGTAGAAAGCGTCATTTACGATGTTATTTACACATAATATGCATTTATACCATGTTAATGGCGCTGGTAATCGAATACTCTTGTTCTGCGCACCTCTAGTGCTGATATTAACAAAACTGAATGTTTTCTTCGCAAAGAGACGTAGAAAGCGTAATTTACGATGTTATTTACACGTAATATGCATTTATACCATGTTAGTGGGGCTTGTAATCGAATACTCTGGTTCTGCGCATCTCTAGTGCTGATATTGACAAAACTGACTGTTTTCTTCGCAAAGAGACGTAGAAAGCGTAATTTACTACATTATTTGCGCACAATATGCATTTATAGCATGCCAATTACGCTGGTAATCGAATACTCTTGTTCTGCGCACCTCTAGTGCTGATATTAACAAAACTGAATGTTTTCTTCGCAAAATGACGTAGAAAGCGTCATTTACGATGTTATTTACACATAATATGCATTTATACCATGTTAATGGCGCTGGTAATCGAATACTCTTGTTCTGCGCAACTCTAGTGCTGATATTGACAAGACTGACTGTTTTCTTCGCAAAGAGACGTAGAAAGCGTAATTTACGATGTTATTTACACGTAATATGCATTTATACCATGTTAGTGGGGCTTGTAATCGAATACTCTGGTTCTGCGCATCTCTAGTGCTGATATTGACAAAACTGACTGTTTTCTTCGCAAAGAGACGTAGAAAGCGTAATTTACTACATTATTTGCGCACAATATGCATTTATAGCATGCCAATTACGCTGGTAATCGAATACT
>CAJUYD010000030.1:0-32500 GCA_910591665.1 Ectemnius continuus
CCACGACTTACTCCGAAGGGTGAGAATTTGCCACGACTTACTCCGAGAGGTGAGAATTTGCCACGACTTACTCCGAGAGGAGAAAAGTTGCCACGACTTACTCCGAAGAGTGAGAATTTGCCACGACTTACTCCGAGAGGAGAAAAGTTGCCACGACTTACTCCGAAGAGTGAGAATTTGCCACGACTTACTCCGAGAGGAGAAAAGTTGCCACGACTTACTCCGAAGGGTGAGAATTTGCCACGACTTACTCCGAGAGGAGAAACTTTGCCACGACTTACTCCGAGAGGAGAAACTTTGCCACGACTTACTCCGAGAGGAGAAAAGTTGCCACGACTTACTCCGAAGGGTGAGAATTTACCACGACTTACTCCGAGAGGTGAGAATTTGCCACGACTTACTCCGAGAGGAGAAAAGTTGCCACGACTTACTCCGAGAGGTGAGAATTTGCCACGACTTACTCCGAGAGGAGAAACTTTGCCACGACTTACTCCGAGAGGAGAAACTTTGCCACGACTTACTCCGAGAGGAGAAAAGTTGCCACGACTTACTCCGAAGAGTGAGAATTTGCCACGACTTACTCCGAGAGGAGAAAAGTTGCCACGACTTACTCCGAAGGGTGAGAATTTGCCACGACTTACTCCGAGAGGAGAAACTTTGCCACGACTTACTCCGAGAGGAGAAACTTTGCCACGACTTACTCCGAGAGGAGAAAAGTTGCCACGACTTACTCCGAGAGGAGAAAAGTTGCCACGACTTACTCCGAGAGGTGAGAATTTGCCACGACTTACTCCGAGAGGAGAAAAGTTGCCACGACTTACTCCGAGAGGTGAGAATTTGCCACGACTTACTCCGAAGGGTGAGAATTTGCCACGACTTACTCCGAGAGGAGAAAAGTTGCCACGACTTACTCCGAAGGGTGAGAATTTACCACGACTTACTCCGAGAGGTGAGAATTTGCCACGACTTACTCCGAGAGGAGAAAAGTTGCCACGACTTACTCCGAAGGGTGAGAATTTGCCACGACTTACTCCGAGAGGAGAAACTTTGCCACGACTTACTCCGAGAGGAGAAACTTTGCCACGACTTACTCCGAGAGGAGAAAAGTTGCCACGACTTACTCCGAAGGGTGAGAATTTACCACGACTTACTCCGAGAGGTGAGAATTTGCCACGACTTACTCCGAGAGGAGAAAAGTTGCCACGACTTACTCCGAAGAGTGAGAATTTGCCACGACTTACTCCGAGAGGAGAAAAGTTGCCACGACTTACTCCGAAGGGTGAGAATTTGCCACGACTTACTCCGAGAGGAGAAACTTTGCCACGACTTACTCCGAGAGGAGAAAAGTTGCCACGACTTACTCCGAGAGGAGAAAAGTTGCCACGACTTACTCCGAGAGGAGAAACTTTGCCACGACTTACTCCGAGAGGAGAAAAGTTGCCACGACTTACTCCGAGAGGAGAAAAGTTGCCACGACTTACTCCGAGAGGAGAAACTTTGCCACGACTTACTCCGAGAGGAGAAAAGTTGCCACGACTTACTCCGAGAGGAGAAAAGTTGCCACGACTTACTCCGAAGAGTGAGAATTTGCCACGACTTACTCCGAGAGGAGAAAAGTTGCCACGACTTACTCCGAAGGGTGAGAATTTGCCACGACTTACTCCGAGAGGAGAAACTTTGCCACGACTTACTCCGAGAGGAGAAAAGTTGCCACGACTTACTCCGAAGGGTGAGAATTTGCCACGACTTACTCCGAAGGGTGAGAATTTGCCACGACTTACTCCGAGAGGAGAAACTTTGCCACGACTTACTCCGAGAGGAGAAAAGTTGCCACGACTTACTCCGAAGAGTGAGAATTTGCCACGACTTACTCCGAGAGGAGAAAAGTTGCCACGACTTACTCCGAAGGGTGAGAATTTGCCACGACTTACTCCGAGAGGAGAAACTTTGCCACGACTTACTCCGAAGGGTGAGAATTTGCCACGACTTACTCCGAGAGGAGAAACTTTGCCACGACTTACTCCGAGAGGAGAAAAGTTGCCACGACTTACTCCGAAGAGTGAGAATTTGCCACGACTTACTCCGAGAGGAGAAACTTTGCCACGACTTACTCCGAGAGGAGAAACTTTGCCACGACTTACTCCGAGAGGAGAAAAGTTGCCACGACTTACTCCGAGAGGAGAAAAGTTGCCACGACTTACTCCGAAGAGTGAGAATTTGCCACGACTTACTCCGAGAGGAGAAAAGTTGCCACGACTTACTCCGAGAGGTGAGAATTTGCCACGACTTACTCCGAGAGGAGAAACTTTGCCACGACTTACTCCGAGAGGAGAAACTTTGCCACGACTTACTCCGAGAGGAGAAAAGTTGCCACGACTTACTCCGAAGGGTGAGAATTTGCCACGACTTACTCCGAGAGGAGAAACTTTGCCACGACTTACTCCGAAGGGTGAGAATTTGCCACGACTTACTCCGAGAGGAGAAACTTTGCCACGACTTACTCCGAGAGGAGAAAAGTTGCCACGACTTACTCCGAAGAGTGAGAATTTGCCACGACTTACTCCGAGAGGAGAAAAGTTGCCACGACTTACTCCGAGAGGTGAGAATTTGCCACGACTTACTCCGAGAGGAGAAAAGTTGCCACGACTTACTCCGAGAGGTGAGAATTTGCCACGACTTACTCCGAGAGGTGAGAATTTGCCACGACTTACTCCGAAGGGTGAGAATTTGCCACGACTTACTCCGAAGGGTGAGAATTTGCCACGACTTACTCCGAGAGGAGAAACTTTGCCACGACTTACTCCGAGAGGAGAAACTTTGCCACGACTTACTCCGAGAGGAGAAAAGTTGCCACGACTTACTCCGAGAGGTGAGAATTTGCCACGACTTACTCCGAAGGGTGAGAATTTGCCACGACTTACTCCGAAGGGTGAGAATTTGCCACGACTTACTCCGAGAGGAGAAACTTTGCCACGACTTACTCCGAGAGGAGAAACTTTGCCACGACTTACTCCGAGAGGAGAAAAGTTGCCACGACTTACTCCGAAGAGTGAGAATTTGCCACGACTTACTCCGAGAGGAGAAAAGTTGCCACGACTTACTCCGAAGGGTGAGAATTTGCCACGACTTACTCCGAGAGGAGAAACTTTGCCACGACTTACTCCGAGAGGAGAAACTTTGCCACGACTTACTCCGAGAGGTGAGAATTTGCCACGACTTACTCCGAAGGGTGAGAATTTGCCACGACTTACTCCGAAGGGTGAGAATTTGCCACGACTTACTCCGAGAGGAGAAACTTTGCCACGACTTACTCCGAGAGGAGAAACTTTGCCACGACTTACTCCGAGAGGAGAAAAGTTGCCACGACTTACTCCGAAGAGTGAGAATTTGCCACGACTTACTCCGAGAGGAGAAAAGTTGCCACGACTTACTCCGAAGGGTGAGAATTTGCCACGACTTACTCCGAGAGGAGAAACTTTGCCACGACTTACTCCGAAGGGTGAGAATTTGCCACGACTTACTCCGAGAGGTGAGAATTTGCCACGACTTACTCCGAGAGGAGAAAAGTTGCCACGACTTACTCCGAAGAGTGAGAATTTGCCACGACTTACTCCGAGAGGAGAAAAGTTGCCACGACTTACTCCGAAGGGTGAGAATTTGCCACGACTTACTCCGAGAGGAGAAACTTTGCCACGACTTACTCCGAGAGGAGAAACTTTGCCACGACTTACTCCGAGAGGAGAAAAGTTGCCACGACTTACTCCGAAGGGTGAGAATTTACCACGACTTACTCCGAGAGGTGAGAATTTGCCACGACTTACTCCGAGAGGAGAAAAGTTGCCACGACTTACTCCGAAGAGTGAGAATTTGCCACGACTTACTCCGAGAGGAGAAAAGTTGCCACGACTTACTCCGAAGGGTGAGAATTTGCCACGACTTACTCCGAGAGGAGAAACTTTGCCACGACTTACTCCGAGAGGAGAAAAGTTGCCACGACTTACTCCGAGAGGAGAAAAGTTGCCACGACTTACTCCGAGAGGAGAAACTTTGCCACGACTTACTCCGAGAGGAGAAAAGTTGCCACGACTTACTCCGAGAGGAGAAAAGTTGCCACGACTTACTCCGAGAGGAGAAACTTTGCCACGACTTACTCCGAGAGGAGAAAAGTTGCCACGACTTACTCCGAAGAGTGAGAATTTGCCACGACTTACTCCGAGAGGAGAAAAGTTGCCACGACTTACTCCGAGAGGAGAAACTTTGCCACGACTTACTCCGAGAGGAGAAAAGTTGCCACGACTTACTCCGAGAGGAGAAAAGTTGCCACGACTTACTCCGAGAGGAGAAACTTTGCCACGACTTACTCCGAGAGGAGAAAAGTTGCCACGACTTACTCCGAGAGGTGAGAATTTGCCACGACTTACTCCGAAGGGTGAGAATTTGCCACGACTTACTCCGAGAGGAGAAACTTTGCCACGACTTACTCCGAAGGGTGAGAATTTGCCACGACTTACTCCGAGAGGTGAGAATTTGCCACGACTTACTCCGAGAGGAGAAAAGTTGCCACGACTTACTCCGAAGAGTGAGAATTTGCCACGACTTACTCCGAGAGGAGAAACTTTGCCACGACTTACTCCGAGAGGAGAAAAGTTGCCACGACTTACTCCGAAGAGTGAGAATTTGCCACGACTTACTCCGAGAGGAGAAAAGTTGCCACGACTTACTCCGAAGGGTGAGAATTTGCCACGACTTACTCCGAGAGGAGAAACTTTGCCACGACTTACTCCGAAGGGTGAGAATTTGCCACGACTTACTCCGAGAGGAGAAACTTTGCCACGACTTACTCCGAGAGGAGAAAAGTTGCCACGACTTACTCCGAAGAGTGAGAATTTGCCACGACTTACTCCGAGAGGAGAAACTTTGCCACGACTTACTCCGAGAGGAGAAACTTTGCCACGACTTACTCCGAGAGGAGAAAAGTTGCCACGACTTACTCCGAGAGGAGAAAAGTTGCCACGACTTACTCCGAAGAGTGAGAATTTGCCACGACTTACTCCGAGAGGAGAAAAGTTGCCACGACTTACTCCGAGAGGTGAGAATTTGCCACGACTTACTCCGAGAGGAGAAACTTTGCCACGACTTACTCCGAGAGGAGAAACTTTGCCACGACTTACTCCGAGAGGAGAAAAGTTGCCACGACTTACTCCGAAGGGTGAGAATTTGCCACGACTTACTCCGAGAGGAGAAACTTTGCCACGACTTACTCCGAAGGGTGAGAATTTGCCACGACTTACTCCGAGAGGAGAAACTTTGCCACGACTTACTCCGAGAGGAGAAAAGTTGCCACGACTTACTCCGAAGAGTGAGAATTTGCCACGACTTACTCCGAGAGGAGAAAAGTTGCCACGACTTACTCCGAGAGGTGAGAATTTGCCACGACTTACTCCGAGAGGAGAAAAGTTGCCACGACTTACTCCGAGAGGTGAGAATTTGCCACGACTTACTCCGAGAGGTGAGAATTTGCCACGACTTACTCCGAAGGGTGAGAATTTGCCACGACTTACTCCGAAGGGTGAGAATTTGCCACGACTTACTCCGAGAGGAGAAACTTTGCCACGACTTACTCCGAGAGGAAAAACTTTGCCACGACTTACTCCGAGAGGAGAAAAGTTGCCACGACTTACTCCGAGAGGTGAGAATTTGCCACGACTTACTCCGAAGGGTGAGAATTTGCCACGACTTACTCCGAAGGGTGAGAATTTGCCACGACTTACTCCGAGAGGAGAAACTTTGCCACGACTTACTCCGAGAGGAGAAAAGTTGCCACGACTTACTCCGAGAGGTGAGAATTTGCCACGACTTACTCCGAAGGGTGAGAATTTGCCACGACTTACTCCGAGAGGAGAAACTTTGCCACGACTTACTCCGAAGGGTGAGAATTTGCCACGACTTACTCCGAGAGGTGAGAATTTGCCACGACTTACTCCGAGAGGAGAAAAGTTGCCACGACTTACTCCGAAGAGTGAGAATTTGCCACGACTTACTCCGAGAGGAGAAACTTTGCCACGACTTACTCCGAGAGGAGAAAAGTTGCCACGACTTACTCCGAAGAGTGAGAATTTGCCACGACTTACTCCGAGAGGAGAAAAGTTGCCACGACTTACTCCGAAGGGTGAGAATTTGCCACGACTTACTCCGAGAGGAGAAACTTTGCCACGACTTACTCCGAAGGGTGAGAATTTGCCACGACTTACTCCGAGAGGAGAAACTTTGCCACGACTTACTCCGAGAGGAGAAAAGTTGCCACGACTTACTCCGAAGAGTGAGAATTTGCCACGACTTACTCCGAGAGGAGAAACTTTGCCACGACTTACTCCGAGAGGAGAAACTTTGCCACGACTTACTCCGAGAGGAGAAAAGTTGCCACGACTTACTCCGAAGAGTGAGAATTTGCCACGACTTACTCCGAGAGGAGAAAAGTTGCCACGACTTACTCCGAGAGGTGAGAATTTGCCACGACTTACTCCGAGAGGAGAAACTTTGCCACGACTTACTCCGAGAGGAGAAACTTTGCCACGACTTACTCCGAGAGGAGAAAAGTTGCCACGACTTACTCCGAAGGGTGAGAATTTGCCACGACTTACTCCGAGAGGAGAAACTTTGCCACGACTTACTCCGAAGGGTGAGAATTTGCCACGACTTACTCCGAGAGGAGAAACTTTGCCACGACTTACTCCGAGAGGAGAAAAGTTGCCACGACTTACTCCGAAGAGTGAGAATTTGCCACGACTTACTCCGAGAGGAGAAAAGTTGCCACGACTTACTCCGAGAGGTGAGAATTTGCCACGACTTACTCCGAGAGGAGAAAAGTTGCCACGACTTACTCCGAGAGGTGAGAATTTGCCACGACTTACTCCGAGAGGAGAAACTTTGCCACGACTTACTCCGAGAGGAGAAACTTTGCCACGACTTACTCCGAGAGGAGAAAAGTTGCCACGACTTACTCCGAAGGGTGAGAATTTGCCACGACTTACTCCGAGAGGAGAAACTTTGCCACGACTTACTCCGAGAGGAGAAACTTTGCCACGACTTACTCCGAAGGGTGAGAATTTGCCACGACTTACTCCGAGAGGAGAAACTTTGCCACGACTTACTCCGAGAGGAGAAAAGTTGCCACGACTTACTCCGAAGAGTGAGAATTTGCCACGACTTACTCCGAGAGGAGAAAAGTTGCCACGACTTACTCCGAGAGGTGAGAATTTGCCACGACTTACTCCGAGAGGAGAAAAGTTGCCACGACTTACTCCGAGAGGTGAGAATTTGCCACGACTTACTCCGAGAGGAGAAACTTTGCCACGACTTACTCCGAGAGGAGAAACTTTGCCACGACTTACTCCGAAGGGTGAGAATTTGCCACGACTTACTCCGAGAGGAGAAACTTTGCCACGACTTACTCCGAGAGGAGAAACTTTGCCACGACTTACTCCGAGAGGAGAAAAGTTGCCACGACTTACTCCGAAGAGTGAGAATTTGCCACGACTTACTCCGAGAGGAGAAAAGTTGCCACGACTTACTCCGAAGGGTGAGAATTTGCCACGACTTACTCCGAGAGGAGAAACTTTGCCACGACTTACTCCGAAGGGTGAGAATTTGCCACGACTTACTCCGAGAGGTGAGAATTTGCCACGACTTACTCCGAGAGGAGAAAAGTTGCCACGACTTACTCCGAAGAGTGAGAATTTGCCACGACTTACTCCGAGAGGAGAAAAGTTGCCACGACTTACTCCGAAGGGTGAGAATTTGCCACGACTTACTCCGAGAGGAGAAACTTTGCCACGACTTACTCCGAGAGGAGAAACTTTGCCACGACTTACTCCGAGAGGAGAAAAGTTGCCACGACTTACTCCGAAGGGTGAGAATTTACCACGACTTACTCCGAGAGGTGAGAATTTGCCACGACTTACTCCGAGAGGAGAAAAGTTGCCACGACTTACTCCGAGAGGAGAAACTTTGCCACGACTTACTCCGAGAGGAGAAAAGTTGCCACGACTTACTCCGAAGAGTGAGAATTTGCCACGACTTACTCCGAGAGGAGAAAAGTTGCCACGACTTACTCCGAGAGGAGAAACTTTGCCACGACTTACTCCGAGAGGAGAAAAGTTGCCACGACTTACTCCGAGAGGAGAAAAGTTGCCACGACTTACTCCGAGAGGAGAAACTTTGCCACGACTTACTCCGAGAGGAGAAAAGTTGCCACGACTTACTCCGAGAGGTGAGAATTTGCCACGACTTACTCCGAAGGGTGAGAATTTGCCACGACTTACTCCGAGAGGAGAAACTTTGCCACGACTTACTCCGAAGGGTGAGAATTTGCCACGACTTACTCCGAGAGGTGAGAATTTGCCACGACTTACTCCGAGAGGAGAAAAGTTGCCACGACTTACTCCGAAGAGTGAGAATTTGCCACGACTTACTCCGAGAGGAGAAACTTTGCCACGACTTACTCCGAGAGGAGAAAAGTTGCCACGACTTACTCCGAAGAGTGAGAATTTGCCACGACTTACTCCGAGAGGAGAAAAGTTCCCACGACTTACTCCGAAGGGTGAGAATTTGCCACGACTTACTCCGAGAGGAGAAACTTTGCCACGACTTACTCCGAAGGGTGAGAATTTGCCACGACTTACTCCGAGAGGAGAAACTTTGCCACGACTTACTCCGAGAGGAGAAAAGTTGCCACGACTTACTCCGAAGAGTGAGAATTTGCCACGACTTACTCCGAGAGGAGAAACTTTGCCACGACTTACTCCGAGAGGAGAAACTTTGCCACGACTTACTCCGAGAGGAGAAAAGTTGCCACGACTTACTCCGAGAGGAGAAAAGTTGCCACGACTTACTCCGAAGAGTGAGAATTTGCCACGACTTACTCCGAGAGGAGAAAAGTTGCCACGACTTACTCCGAGAGGTGAGAATTTGCCACGACTTACTCCGAGAGGAGAAACTTTGCCACGACTTACTCCGAGAGGAGAAACTTTGCCACGACTTACTCCGAGAGGAGAAAAGTTGCCACGACTTACTCCGAAGGGTGAGAATTTGCCACGACTTACTCCGAGAGGAGAAACTTTGCCACGACTTACTCCGAAGGGTGAGAATTTGCCACGACTTACTCCGAGAGGAGAAACTTTGCCACGACTTACTCCGAGAGGAGAAAAGTTGCCACGACTTACTCCGAAGAGTGAGAATTTGCCACGACTTACTCCGAGAGGAGAAAAGTTGCCACGACTTACTCCGAGAGGTGAGAATTTGCCACGACTTACTCCGAGAGGAGAAAAGTTGCCACGACTTACTCCGAGAGGTGAGAATTTGCCACGACTTACTCCGAGAGGTGAGAATTTGCCACGACTTACTCCGAAGGGTGAGAATTTGCCACGACTTACTCCGAAGGGTGAGAATTTGCCACGACTTACTCCGAGAGGAGAAACTTTGCCACGACTTACTCCGAGAGGAGAAACTTTGCCACGACTTACTCCGAGAGGAGAAAAGTTGCCACGACTTACTCCGAGAGGTGAGAATTTGCCACGACTTACTCCGAAGGGTGAGAATTTGCCACGACTTACTCCGAAGGGTGAGAATTTGCCACGACTTACTCCGAGAGGAGAAACTTTGCCACGACTTACTCCGAGAGGAGAAAAGTTGCCACGACTTACTCCGAGAGGTGAGAATTTGCCACGACTTACTCCGAAGGGTGAGAATTTGCCACGACTTACTCCGAGAGGAGAAACTTTGCCACGACTTACTCCGAAGGGTGAGAATTTGCCACGACTTACTCCGAGAGGTGAGAATTTGCCACGACTTACTCCGAGAGGAGAAAAGTTGCCACGACTTACTCCGAAGAGTGAGAATTTGCCACGACTTACTCCGAGAGGAGAAACTTTGCCACGACTTACTCCGAGAGGAGAAAAGTTGCCACGACTTACTCCGAAGAGTGAGAATTTGCCACGACTTACTCCGAGAGGAGAAAAGTTGCCACGACTTACTCCGAAGGGTGAGAATTTGCCACGACTTACTCCGAGAGGAGAAACTTTGCCACGACTTACTCCGAAGGGTGAGAATTTGCCACGACTTACTCCGAGAGGAGAAACTTTGCCACGACTTACTCCGAGAGGAGAAAAGTTGCCACGACTTACTCCGAAGAGTGAGAATTTGCCACGACTTACTCCGAGAGGAGAAACTTTGCCACGACTTACTCCGAGAGGAGAAACTTTGCCACGACTTACTCCGAGAGGAGAAAAGTTGCCACGACTTACTCCGAGAGGAGAAAAGTTGCCACGACTTACTCCGAAGAGTGAGAATTTGCCACGACTTACTCCGAGAGGAGAAAAGTTGCCACGACTTACTCCGAGAGGTGAGAATTTGCCACGACTTACTCCGAGAGGAGAAACTTTGCCACGACTTACTCCGAGAGGAGAAACTTTGCCACGACTTACTCCGAGAGGAGAAAAGTTGCCACGACTTACTCCGAAGGGTGAGAATTTGCCACGACTTACTCCGAGAGGAGAAACTTTGCCACGACTTACTCCGAAGGGTGAGAATTTGCCACGACTTACTCCGAGAGGAGAAACTTTGCCACGACTTACTCCGAGAGGAGAAAAGTTGCCACGACTTACTCCGAAGAGTGAGAATTTGCCACGACTTACTCCGAGAGGAGAAAAGTTGCCACGACTTACTCCGAGAGGTGAGAATTTGCCACGACTTACTCCGAGAGGAGAAAAGTTGCCACGACTTACTCCGAGAGGTGAGAATTTGCCACGACTTACTCCGAGAGGTGAGAATTTGCCACGACTTACTCCGAAGGGTGAGAATTTGCCACGACTTACTCCGAAGGGTGAGAATTTGCCACGACTTACTCCGAGAGGAGAAACTTTGCCACGACTTACTCCGAGAGGAGAAACTTTGCCACGACTTACTCCGAGAGGAGAAAAGTTGCCACGACTTACTCCGAGAGGTGAGAATTTGCCACGACTTACTCCGAAGGGTGAGAATTTGCCACGACTTACTCCGAAGGGTGAGAATTTGCCACGACTTACTCCGAGAGGAGAAACTTTGCCACGACTTACTCCGAGAGGAGAAACTTTGCCACGACTTACTCCGAGAGGAGAAAAGTTGCCACGACTTACTCCGAAGGGTGAGAATTTGCCACGACTTACTCCGAGAGGAGAAACTTTGCCACGACTTACTCCGAGAGGAGAAAAGTTGCCACGACTTACTCCGAGAGGAGAAAAGTTGCCACGACTTACTCCGAGAGGAGAAAAGTTGCCACGACTTACTCCGAAGAGTGAGAATTTGCCACGACTTACTCCGAGAGGAGAAAAGTTGCCACGACTTACTCCGAGAGGTGAGAATTTGCCACGACTTACTTCGAGAGGAGAAACTTTGCCACGACTTACTCCGAGAGGAGAAACTTTGCCACGACTTACTCCGAGAGGAGAAAAGTTGCCACGACTTACTCCGAAGGGTGAGAATTTGCCACGACTTACTCCGAGAGGAGAAACTTTGCCACGACTTACTCCGAAGGGTGAGAATTTGCCACGACTTACTCCGAGAGGAGAAACTTTGCCACGACTTACTCCGAGAGGAGAAAAGTTGCCACGACTTACTCCGAAGAGTGAGAATTTGCCACGACTTACTCCGAGAGGAGAAAAGTTGCCACGACTTACTCCGAGAGGTGAGAATTTGCCACGACTTACTCCGAGAGGAGAAAAGTTGCCACGACTTACTCCGAGAGGTGAGAATTTGCCACGACTTACTCCGAGAGGTGAGAATTTGCCACGACTTACTCCGAAGGGTGAGAATTTGCCACGACTTACTCCGAAGGGTGAGAATTTGCCACGACTTACTCCGAGAGGAGAAACTTTGCCACGACTTACTCCGAGAGGAGAAACTTTGCCACGACTTACTCCGAGAGGAGAAAAGTTGCCACGACTTACTCCGAGAGGTGAGAATTTGCCACGACTTACTCCGAAGGGTGAGAATTTGCCACGACTTACTCCGAAGGGTGAGAATTTGCCACGACTTACTCCGAGAGGAGAAACTTTGCCACGACTTACTCCGAGAGGAGAAACTTTGCCACGACTTACTCCGAGAGGAGAAAAGTTGCCACGACTTACTCCGAAGGGTGAGAATTTGCCACGACTTACTCCGAGAGGAGAAACTTTGCCACGTCTTACTCCGAAGGGTGAGAATTTGCCACGACTTACTCCGAGAGGTGAGAATTTGCCACGACTTACTCCGAGAGGAGAAAAGTTGCCACGACTTACTCCGAAGAGTGAGAATTTGCCACGACTTACTCCGAGAGGAGAAAAGTTGCCACGACTTACTCCGAAGGGTGAGAATTTGCCACGACTTACTCCGAGAGGAGAAACTTTGCCACGACTTACTCCGAGAGGAGAAACTTTGCCACGACTTACTCCGAGAGGAGAAACTTTGCCACGACTTACTCCGAGAGGTGAGAATTTGCCACGACTTACTCCGAAGGGTGAGAATTTGCCACGACTTACTCCGAAGGGTGAGAATTTGCCACGACTTACTCCGAGAGGAGAAACTTTGCCACGACTTACTCCGAGAGGAGAAACTTTGCCACGACTTACTCCGAGAGGAGAAAAGTTGCCACGACTTACTCCGAAGAGTGAGAATTTGCCACGACTTACTCCGAGAGGAGAAAAGTTGCCACGACTTACTCCGAAGGGTGAGAATTTGCCACGACTTACTCCGAGAGGAGAAACTTTGCCACGACTTACTCCGAAGGGTGAGAATTTGCCACGACTTACTCCGAGAGGTGAGAATTTGCCACGACTTACTCCGAGAGGAGAAAAGTTGCCACGACTTACTCCGAAGAGTGAGAATTTGCCACGACTTACTCCGAGAGGAGAAAAGTTGCCACGACTTACTCCGAAGGGTGAGAATTTGCCACGACTTACTCCGAGAGGAGAAACTTTGCCACGACTTACTCCGAGAGGAGAAACTTTGCCACGACTTACTCCGAGAGGAGAAACTTTGCCACGACTTACTCCGAGAGGAGAAAAGTTGCCACGACTTACTCCGAAGGGTGAGAATTTACCACGACTTACTCCGAGAGGTGAGAATTTGCCACGACTTACTCCGAGAGGAGAAAAGTTGCCACGACTTACTCCGAAGAGTGAGAATTTGCCACGACTTACTCCGAGAGGAGAAAAGTTGCCACGACTTACTCCGAAGGGTGAGAATTTGCCACGACTTACTCCGAGAGGAGAAACTTTGCCACGACTTACTCCGAGAGGAGAAAAGTTGCCACGACTTACTCCGAGAGGAGAAAAGTTGCCACGACTTACTCCGAGAGGAGAAACTTTGCCACGACTTACTCCGAGAGGAGAAAAGTTGCCACGACTTACTCCGAGAGGAGAAAAGTTGCCACGACTTACTCCGAGAGGAGAAACTTTGCCACGACTTACTCCGAGAGGAGAAAAGTTGCCACGACTTACTCCGAAGAGTGAGAATTTGCCACGACTTACTCCGAGAGGAGAAAAGTTGCCACGACTTACTCCGAGAGGAGAAAAGTTGCCACGACTTACTCCGAGAGGAGAAACTTTGCCACGACTTACTCCGAGAGGAGAAAAGTTGCCACGACTTACTCCGAGAGGAGAAAAGTTGCCACGACTTACTCCGAGAGGAGAAACTTTGCCACGACTTACTCCGAGAGGAGAAAAGTTGCCACGACTTACTCCGAGAGGAGAAAAGTTGCCACGACTTACTCCGAGAGGTGAGAATTTGCCACGACTTACTCCGAAGGGTGAGAATTTGCCACGACTTACTCCGAGAGGAGAAACTTTGCCACGACTTACTCCGAAGGGTGAGAATTTGCCACGACTTACTCCGAGAGGTGAGAATTTGCCACGACTTACTCCGAGAGGAGAAAAGTTGCCACGACTTACTCCGAAGAGTGAGAATTTGCCACGACTTACTCCGAGAGGAGAAACTTTGCCACGACTTACTCCGAGAGGAGAAAAGTTGCCACGACTTACTCCGAAGAGTGAGAATTAGCCACGACTTACTCCGAGAGGAGAAAAGTTGCCACGACTTACTCCGAAGGGTGAGAATTTGCCACGACTTACTCCGAGAGGAGAAACTTTGCCACGACTTACTCCGAAGGGTGAGAATTTGCCACGACTTACTCCGAGAGGAGAAACTTTGCCACGACTTACTCCGAGAGGAGAAAAGTTGCCACGACTTACTCCGAAGAGTGAGAATTTGCCACGACTTACTCCGAGAGGAGAAACTTTGCCACGACTTACTCCGAGAGGAGAAACTTTGCCACGACTTACTCCGAGAGGAGAAAAGTTGCCACGACTTACTCCGAGAGGAGAAAAGTTGCCACGACTTACTCCGAAGAGTGAGAATTTGCCACGACTTACTCCGAGAGGAGAAAAGTTGCCACGACTTACTCCGAGAGGTGAGAATTTGCCACGACTTACTCCGAGAGGAGAAACTTTGCCACGACTTACTCCGAGAGGAGAAACTTTGCCACGACTTACTCCGAGAGGAGAAAAGTTGCCACGACTTACTCCGAAGGGTGAGAATTTGCCACGACTTACTCCGAGAGGAGAAACTTTGCCACGACTTACTCCGAAGGGTGAGAATTTGCCACGACTTACTCCGAGAGGAGAAACTTTGCCACGACTTACTCCGAGAGGAGAAAAGTTGCCACGACTTACTCCGAAGGGTGAGAATTTGCCACGACTTACTCCGAGAGGAGAAACTTTGCCACGACTTACTCCGAGAGGAGAAACTTTGCCACGACTTACTCCGAGAGGAGAAAAGTTGCCACGACTTACTCCGAGAGGAGAAACTTTGCCACGACTTACTCCGAGAGGAGAAAAGTTGCCACGACTTACTCCGAGAGGTGAGAATTTGCCACGACTTACTCCGAGAGGAGAAAAGTTGCCACGACTTACTCCGAGAGGTGAGAATTTGCCACGACTTACTCCGAAGGGTGAGAATTTGCCACGACTTACTCCGAGAGGAGAAACTTTGCCACGACTTACTCCGAGAGGAGAAACTTTGCCACGACTTACTCCGAGAGGAGAAAAGTTGCCACGACTTACTCCGAAGGGTGAGAATTTGCCACGACTTACTCCGAGAGGAGAAAAGTTGCCACGACTTACTCCGAAGAGTGAGAATTTGCCACGACTTACTCCGAGAGGAGAAAAGTTGCCACGACTTACTCCGAATGGTGAGAATTTGCCACGACTTACTCCGAGAGGAGAAACTTTGCCACGACTTACTCCGAGAGGAGAAAAGTTGCCACGACTTACTCCGAGAGGTGAGAATTTGCCACGACTTACTCCGAAGGGTGAGAATTTGCCACGACTTACTCCGAGAGGAGAAACTTTGCCACGACTTACTCCGAAGGGTGAGAATTTGCCACGACTTACTCCGAGAGGTGAGAATTTGCCACGACTTACTCCGAGAGGAGAAAAGTTGCCACGACTTACTCCGAAGAGTGAGAATTTGCCACGACTTACTCCGAGAGGAGAAAAGTTGCCACGACTTACTCCGAAGAGTGAGAATTTGCCACGACTTACTCCGAGAGGAGAAAAGTTGCCACGACTTACTCCGAAGGGTGAGAATTTGCCACGACTTACTCCGAGAGGAGAAACTTTGCCACGACTTACTCCGAGAGGAGAAACTTTGCCACGACTTACTCCGAGAGGAGAAAAGTTGCCACGACTTACTCCGAAGGGTGAGAATTTACCACGACTTACTCCGAGAGGTGAGAATTTGCCACGACTTACTCCGAGAGGAGAAAAGTTGCCACGACTTACTCCGAAGAGTGAGAATTTGCCACGACTTACTCCGAGAGGAGAAAAGTTGCCACGACTTACTCCGAAGGGTGAGAATTTGCCACGACTTACTCCGAGAGGAGAAACTTTGCCACGACTTACTCCGAGAGGAGAAAAGTTGCCACGACTTACTCCGAGAGGAGAAAAGTTGCCACGACTTACTCCGAGAGGAGAAACTTTGCCACGACTTACTCCGAGAGGAGAAAAGTTGCCACGACTTACTCCGAGAGGAGAAAAGTTGCCACGACTTACTCCGAGAGGAGAAACTTTGCCACGACTTACTCCGAGAGGAGAAAAGTTGCCACGACTTACTCCGAGAGGAGAAAAGTTGCCACGACTTACTCCGAAGAGTGAGAATTTGCCACGACTTACTCCGAGAGGAGAAAAGTTGCCACGACTTACTCCGAAGGGTGAGAATTTGCCACGACTTACTCCGAGAGGAGAAACTTTGCCACGACTTACTCCGAGAGGAGAAAAGTTGCCACGACTTACTCCGAGAGGAGAAAAGTTGCCACGGCTTACTCCGACGGGTGAGAATTTGCCACGACTTACTCCGAGAGGAGAAAAGTTGCCACGACTTACTCCGAGAGGTGAGAATTTGCCACGACTTACTCCGAAGGGTGAGAATTTGCCACGACTTACTCCGAGAGGAGAAACTTTGCCACGACTTACTCCGAGAGGAGAAACTTTGCCACGACTTACTCCGAGAGGAGAAAAGTTGCCACGACTTACTCCGAAGAGTGAGAATTTGCCACGACTTACTCCGAGAGGAGAAAAGTTGCCACGACTTACTCCGAAGGGTGAGAATTTGCCACGACTTACTCCGAGAGGAGAAACTTTGCCACGACTTACTCCGAGAGGAGAAACTTTGCCACGACTTACTCCGAGAGGAGAAACTTTGCCACGACTTACTCCGAGAGGAGAAAAGTTGCCACGACTTACTCCGAGAGGAGAAACTTTGCCACGACTTACTCCGAAGGGTGAGAATTTGCCACGACTTACTCCGAGAGGTGAGAATTTGCCACGACTTACTCCGAGAGGAGAAAAGTTGCCACGACTTACTCCGAAGAGTGAGAATTTGCCACGACTTACTCCGAGAGGAGAAAAGTTGCCACGACTTACTCCGAGAGGAGAAACTTTGCCACGACTTACTCCGAGAGGAGAAACTTTGCCACGACTTACTCCGAGAGGAGAAAAGTTGCCACGACTTACTCCGAAGGGTGAGAATTTGCCACGACTTACTCCGAGAGGAGAAAAGTTGCCACGACTTACTCCGAAGAGTGAGAATTTGCCACGACTTACTCCGAGAGGAGAAAAGTTGCCACGACTTACTCCGAAGGGTGAGAATTTGCCACGACTTACTCCGAGAGGAGAAACTTTGCCACGACTTACTCCGAGAGGAGAAAAGTTGCCACGACTTACTCCGAGAGGAGAAAAGTTGCCACGACTTACTCCGAGAGGAGAAACTTTGCCACGACTTACTCCGAGAGGAGAAAAGTTGCCACGACTTACTCCGAGAGGAGAAAAGTTGCCACGACTTACTCCGAAGAGTGAGAATTTGCCACGACTTACTCCGAGAGGAGAAAAGTTGCCACGACTTACTCCGAAGGGTGAGAATTTGCCACGACTTACTCCGAGAGGAGAAACTTTGCCACGACTTACTCCGAGAGGAGAAAAGTTGCCACGACTTACTCCGAGAGGAGAAAAGTTGCCACGGCTTACTCCGACGGGTGAGAATTTGCCACGACTTACTCCGAGAGGAGAAAAGTTGCCACGACTTACTCCGAGAGGTGAGAATTTGCCACGACTTACTCCGAAGGGTGAGAATTTGCCACGACTTACTCCGAGAGGAGAAACTTTGCCACGACTTACTCCGAGAGGAGAAACTTTGCCACGACTTACTCCGAGAGGAGAAAAGTTGCCACGACTTACTCCGAAGAGTGAGAATTTGCCACGACTTACTCCGAGAGGAGAAAAGTTGCCACGACTTACTCCGAAGGGTGAGAATTTGCCACGACTTACTCCGAGAGGAGAAACTTTGCCACGACTTACTCCGAGAGGAGAAACTTTGCCACGACTTACTCCGAGAGGAGAAACTTTGCCACGACTTACTCCGAGAGGAGAAAAGTTGCCACGACTTACTCCGAAGAGTGAGAATTTGCCACGACTTACTCCGAGAGGAGAAAAGTTGCCACGACTTACTCCGAGAGGTGAGAATTTGCCACGACTTACTCCGAGAGGAGAAACTTTGCCACGACTTACTCCGAGAGGAGAAAAGTTGCCACGACTTACTCCGAGAGGAGAAACTTTGCCACGACTTACTCCGAAGGGTGAGAATTTGCCACGACTTACTCCGAGAGGTGAGAATTTGCCACGACTTACTCCGAGAGGAGAAAAGTTGCCACGACTTACTCCGAAGAGTGAGAATTTGCCACGACTTACTCCGAGAGGAGAAAAGTTGCCACGACTTACTCCGAGAGGAGAAACTTTGCCACGACTTACTCCGAGAGGAGAAACTTTGCCACGACTTACTCCGAGAGGAGAAAAGTTGCCACGACTTACTCCGAAGGGTGAGAATTTGCCACGACTTACTCCGAGAGGAGAAAAGTTGCCACGACTTACTCCGAAGAGTGAGAATTTGCCACGACTTACTCCGAGAGGAGAAAAGTTGCCACGACTTACTCCGAAGGGTGAGAATTTGCCACGACTTACTCCGAGAGGAGAAACTTTGCCACGACTTACTCCGAGAGGAGAAAAGTTGCCACGACTTACTCCGAGAGGAGAAAAGTTGCCACGACTTACTCCGAGAGGAGAAACTTTGCCACGACTTACTCCGAGAGGAGAAAAGTTGCCACGACTTACTCCGAGAGGAGAAAAGTTGCCACGACTTACTCCGAAGAGTGAGAATTTGCCACGACTTACTCCGAGAGGAGAAAAGTTGCCACGACTTACTCCGAAGGGTGAGAATTTGCCACGACTTACTCCGAGAGGAGAAACTTTGCCACGACTTACTCCGAGAGGAGAAAAGTTGCCACGACTTACTCCGAGAGGAGAAAAGTTGCCACGGCTTACTCCGACGGGTGAGAATTTGCCACGACTTACTCCGAGAGGAGAAAAGTTGCCACGACTTACTCCGAGAGGTGAGAATTTGCCACGACTTACTCCGAAGGGTGAGAATTTGCCACGACTTACTCCGAGAGGAGAAACTTTGCCACGACTTACTCCGAGAGGAGAAACTTTGCCACGACTTACTCCGAGAGGAGAAAAGTTGCCACGACTTACTCCGAAGAGTGAGAATTTGCCACGACTTACTCCGAGAGGAGAAAAGTTGCCACGACTTACTCCGAAGGGTGAGAATTTGCCACGACTTACTCCGAGAGGAGAAACTTTGCCACGACTTACTCCGAGAGGAGAAACTTTGCCACGACTTACTCCGAGAGGAGAAACTTTGCCACGACTTACTCCGAGAGGAGAAAAGTTGCCACGACTTACTCCGAAGAGTGAGAATTTGCCACGACTTACTCCGAGAGGAGAAAAGTTGCCACGACTTACTCCGAGAGGTGAGAATTTGCCACGACTTACTCCGAGAGGAGAAAAGTTGCCACGACTTACTCCGAGAGGTGAGAATTTGCCACGACTTACTCCGAGAGGAGAAAAGTTGCCACGACTTACTCCGAGAGGTGAGAATTTGCCACGACTTACTCCGAAGGGTGAGAATTTGCCACGACTTACTCCGAGAGGAGAAAAGTTGCCACGACTTACTCCGAAGGGTGAGAATTTACCACGACTTACTCCGAGAGGTGAGAATTTGCCACGACTTACTCCGAGAGGAGAAAAGTTGCCACGACTTACTCCGAAGGGTGAGAATTTGCCACGACTTACTCCGAGAGGAGAAACTTTGCCACGACTTACTCCGAGAGGAGAAACTTTGCCACGACTTACTCCGAGAGGAGAAAAGTTGCCACGACTTACTCCGAAGGGTGAGAATTTACCACGACTTACTCCGAGAGGTGAGAATTTGCCACGACTTACTCCGAGAGGAGAAAAGTTGCCACGACTTACTCCGAAGAGTGAGAATTTGCCACGACTTACTCCGAGAGGAGAAAAGTTGCCACGACTTACTCCGAAGGGTGAGAATTTGCCACGACTTACTCCGAGAGGAGAAACTTTGCCACGACTTACTCCGAGAGGTGAGAATTTGCCACGACTTACTCCGAAGGGTGAGAATTTGCCACGACTTACTCCGAGAGGAGAAACTTTGCCACGACTTACTCCGAGAGGAGAAACTTTGCCACGACTTACTCCGAGAGGAGAAAAGTTGCCACGACTTACTCCGAGAGGAGAAACTTTGCCACGACTTACTCCGAGAGGAGAAACTTTGCCACGACTTACTCCGAGAGGAGAAAAGTTGCCACGACTTACTCCGAGAGGAGAAACTTTGCCACGACTTACTCCGAGAGGAGAAAAGTTGCCACGACTTACTCCGAGAGGTGAGAATTTGCCACGACTTACTCCGAGAGGAGAAAAGTTGCCACGACTTACTCCGAGAGGTGAGAATTTGCCACGACTTACTCCGAAGGGTGAGAATTTGCCACGACTTACTCCGAGAGGAGAAACTTTGCCACGACTTACTCCGAGAGGAGAAACTTTGCCACGACTTACTCCGAGAGGAGAAAAGTTGCCACGACTTACTCCGAAGGGTGAGAATTTGCCACGACTTACTCCGAGAGGAGAAAAGTTGCCACGACTTACTCCGAAGAGTGAGAATTTGCCACGACTTACTCCGAGAGGAGAAAAGTTGCCACGACTTACTCCGAAGGGTGAGAATTTGCCACGACTTACTCCGAGAGGAGAAACTTTGCCACGACTTACTCCGAGAGGAGAAAAGTTGCCACGACTTACTCCGAGAGGTGAGAATTTGCCACGACTTACTCCGAGAGGAGAAACTTTGCCACGACTTACTCCGAAGGGTGAGAATTTGCCACGACTTACTCCGAGAGGTGAGAATTTGCCACGACTTACTCCGAGAGGAGAAAAGTTGCCACGACTTACTCCGAAGAGTGAGAATTTGCCACGACTTACTCCGAGAGGAGAAAAGTTGCCACGACTTACTCCGAAGAGTGAGAATTTGCCACGACTTACTCCGAGAGGAGAAAAGTTGCCACGACTTACTCCGAAGGGTGAGAATTTGCCACGACTTACTCCGAGAGGAGAAACTTTGCCACGACTTACTCCGAGAGGAGAAACTTTGCCACGACTTACTCCGAGAGGAGAAAAGTTGCCACGACTTACTCCGAAGGGTGAGAATTTACCACGACTTACTCCGAGAGGTGAGAATTTGCCACGACTTACTCCGAGAGGAGAAAAGTTGCCACGACTTACTCCGAAGAGTGAGAATTTGCCACGACTTACTCCGAGAGGAGAAAAGTTGCCACGACTTACTCCGAAGGGTGAGAATTTGCCACGACTTACTCCGAGAGGAGAAACTTTGCCACGACTTACTCCGAGAGGAGAAAAGTTGCCACGACTTACTCCGAGAGGAGAAAAGTTGCCACGACTTACTCCGAGAGGAGAAACTTTGCCACGACTTACTCCGAGAGGAGAAAAGTTGCCACGACTTACTCCGAGAGGAGAAAAGTTGCCACGACTTACTCCGAGAGGAGAAACTTTGCCACGACTTACTCCGAGAGGAGAAAAGTTGCCACGACTTACTCCGAGAGGAGAAAAGTTGCCACGACTTACTCCGAAGAGTGAGAATTTGCCACGACTTACTCCGAGAGGAGAAAAGTTGCCACGACTTACTCCGAAGGGTGAGAATTTGCCACGACTTACTCCGAGAGGAGAAACTTTGCCACGACTTACTCCGAGAGGAGAAAAGTTGCCACGACTTACTCCGAGAGGAGAAAAGTTGCCACGGCTTACTCCGACGGGTGAGAATTTGCCACGACTTACTCCGAGAGGAGAAAAGTTGCCACGACTTACTCCGAGAGGTGAGAATTTGCCACGACTTACTCCGAAGGGTGAGAATTTGCCACGACTTACTCCGAGAGGAGAAACTTTGCCACGACTTACTCCGAGAGGAGAAACTTTGCCACGACTTACTCCGAGAGGAGAAAAGTTGCCACGACTTACTCCGAAGAGTGAGAATTTGCCACGACTTACTCCGAGAGGAGAAAAGTTGCCACGACTTACTCCGAAGGGTGAGAATTTGCCACGACTTACTCCGAGAGGAGAAACTTTGCCACGACTTACTCCGAGAGGAGAAACTTTGCCACGACTTACTCCGAGAGGAGAAACTTTGCCACGACTTACTCCGAGAGGAGAAAAGTTGCCACGACTTACTCCGAGAGGAGAAACTTTGCCACGACTTACTCCGAAGGGTGAGAATTTGCCACGACTTACTCCGAGAGGTGAGAATTTGCCACGACTTACTCCGAGAGGAGAAAAGTTGCCACGACTTACTCCGAAGAGTGAGAATTTGCCACGACTTACTCCGAGAGGAGAAAAGTTGCCACGACTTACTCCGAGAGGAGAAACTTTGCCACGACTTACTCCGAGAGGAGAAACTTTGCCACGACTTACTCCGAGAGGAGAAAAGTTGCCACGACTTACTCCGAAGGGTGAGAATTTGCCACGACTTACTCCGAGAGGAGAAAAGTTGCCACGACTTACTCCGAAGAGTGAGAATTTGCCACGACTTACTCCGAGAGGAGAAAAGTTGCCACGACTTACTCCGAAGGGTGAGAATTTGCCACGACTTACTCCGAGAGGAGAAACTTTGCCACGACTTACTCCGAGAGGAGAAAAGTTGCCACGACTTACTCCGAGAGGTGAGAATTTGCCACGACTTACTCCGAAGGGTGAGAATTTGCCACGACTTACTCCGAGAGGAGAAACTTTGCCACGACTTACTCCGAAGGGTGAGAATTTGCCACGACTTACTCCGAGAGGTGAGAATTTGCCACGACTTACTCCGAGAGGAGAAAAGTTGCCACGACTTACTCCGAAGAGTGAGAATTTGCCACGACTTACTCCGAGAGGAGAAAAGTTGCCACGACTTACTCCGAAGAGTGAGAATTTGCCACGACTTACTCCGAGAGGAGAAAAGTTGCCACGACTTACTCCGAAGGGTGAGAATTTGCCACGACTTACTCCGAGAGGAGAAACTTTGCCACGACTTACTCCGAGAGGAGAAACTTTGCCACGACTTACTCCGAGAGGAGAAAAGTTGCCACGACTTACTCCGAAGGGTGAGAATTTACCACGACTTACTCCGAGAGGTGAGAATTTGCCACGACTTACTCCGAGAGGAGAAAAGTTGCCACGACTTACTCCGAAGAGTGAGAATTTGCCACGACTTACTCCGAGAGGAGAAAAGTTGCCACGACTTACTCCGAAGGGTGAGAATTTGCCACGACTTACTCCGAGAGGAGAAACTTTGCCACGACTTACTCCGAGAGGAGAAAAGTTGCCACGACTTACTCCGAGAGGAGAAACTTTGCCACGACTTACTCCGAGAGGAGAAAAGTTGCCACGACTTACTCCGAGAGGAGAAAAGTTGCCACGGCTTACTCCGACGGGTGAGAATTTGCCACGACTTACTCCGAGAGGAGAAAAGTTGCCACGACTTACTCCGAGAGGTGAGAATTTGCCACGACTTACTCCGAAGGGTGAGAATTTGCCACGACTTACTCCGAGAGGAGAAACTTTGCCACGACTTACTCCGAGAGGAGAAACTTTGCCACGACTTACTCCGAGAGGAGAAAAGTTGCCACGACTTACTCCGAAGAGTGAGAATTTGCCACGACTTACTCCGAGAGGAGAAAAGTTGCCACGACTTACTCCGAAGGGTGAGAATTTGCCACGACTTACTCCGAGAGGAGAAACTTTGCCACGACTTACTCCGAGAGGAGAAACTTTGCCACGACTTACTCCGAGAGGAGAAACTTTGCCACGACTTACTCCGAGAGGAGAAAAGTTGCCACGACTTACTCCGAAGAGTGAGAATTTGCCACGACTTACTCCGAGAGGAGAAAAGTTGCCACGACTTACTCCGAGAGGTGAGAATTTGCCACGACTTACTCCGAGAGGAGAAAAGTTGCCACGACTTACTCCGAGAGGTGAGAATTTGCCACGACTTACTCCGAGAGGAGAAACTTTGCCACGACTTACTCCGAAGGGTGAGAATTTGCCACGACTTACTCCGAGAGGTGAGAATTTGCCACGACTTACTCCGAGAGGAGAAAAGTTGCCACGACTTACTCCGAAGAGTGAGAATTTGCCACGACTTACTCCGAGAGGAGAAACTTTGCCACGACTTACTCCGAGAGGAGAAAAGTTGCCACGACTTACTCCGAAGAGTGAGAATTTGCCACGACTTACTCCGAGAGGAGAAAAGTTGCCACGACTTACTCCGAAGGGTGAGAATTTGCCACGACTTACTCCGAGAGGAGAAACTTTGCCACGACTTACTCCGAAGGGTGAGAATTTGCCACGACTTACTCCGAGAGGAGAAACTTTGCCACGACTTACTCCGAGAGGAGAAAAGTTGCCACGACTTACTCCGAAGAGTGAGAATTTGCCACGACTTACTCCGAGAGGAGAAACTTTGCCACGACTTACTCCGAGAGGAGAAACTTTGCCACGACTTACTCCGAGAGGAGAAAAGTTGCCACGACTTACTCCGAGAGGAGAAAAGTTGCCACGACTTACTCCGAAGAGTGAGAATTTGCCACGACTTACTCCGAGAGGAGAAAAGTTGCCACGACTTACTCCGAGAGGTGAGAATTTGCCACGACTTACTCCGAGAGGAGAAACTTTGCCACGACTTACTCCGAGAGGAGAAACTTTGCCACGACTTACTCCGAGAGGAGAAAAGTTGCCACGACTTACTCTGAAGGGTGAGAATTTGCCACGACTTACTCCGAGAGGAGAAACTTTGCCACGACTTACTCCGAAGGGTGAGAATTTGCCACGACTTACTCCGAGAGGAGAAACTTTGCCACGACTTACTCCGAGAGGAGAAAAGTTGCCACGACTTACTCCGAAGGGTGAGAATTTGCCACGACTTACTCCGAGAGGAGAAACTTTGCCACGACTTACTCCGAGAGGAGAAACTTTGCCACGACTTACTCCGAGAGGAGAAAAGTTGCCACGACTTACTCCGAGAGGAGAAACTTTGCCACGACTTACTCCGAGAGGAGAAAAGTTGCCACGACTTACTCCGAGAGGTGAGAATTTGCCACGACTTACTCCGAGAGGAGAAAAGTTGCCACGACTTACTCCGAGAGGTGAGAATTTGCCACGACTTACTCCGAAGGGTGAGAATTTGCCACGACTTACTCCGAGAGGAGAAACTTTGCCACGACTTACTCCGAGAGGAGAAAAGTTGCCACGACTTACTCCGAAGGGTGAGAATTTGCCACGACTTACTCCGAGAGGAGAAAAGTTGCCACGACTTACTCCGAAGAGTGAGAATTTGCCACGACTTACTCCGAGAGGAGAAAAGTTGCCACGACTTACTCCGAAGGGTGAGAATTTGCCACGACTTACTCCGAGAGGAGAAACTTTGCCACGACTTACTCCGAGAGGAGAAAAGTTGCCACGACTTACTCCGAGAGGTGAGAATTTGCCACGACTTACTCCGAAGGGTGAGAATTTGCCACGACTTACTCCGAGAGGAGAAACTTTGCCACGACTTACTCCGAGAGGAGAAAAGTTGCCACGACTTACTCCGAGAGGAGAAAAGTTGCCACGGCTTACTCCGACGGGTGAGAATTTGCCACGACTTACTCCGAGAGGAGAAAAGTTGCCACGACTTACTCCGAGAGGTGAGAATTTGCCACGACTTACTCCGAAGGGTGAGAATTTGCCACGACTTACTCCGAGAGGAGAAACTTTGCCACGACTTACTCCGAGAGGAGAAACTTTGCCACGACTTACTCCGAGAGGAGAAAAGTTGCCACGACTTACTCCGAAGAGTGAGAATTTGCCACGACTTACTCCGAGAGGAGAAAAGCTGCCACGACTTACTCCGAAGGGTGAGAATTTGCCACGACTTACTCCGAGAGGAGAAACTTTGCCACGACTTACTCCGAGAGGAGAAACTTTGCCACGACTTACTCCGAGAGGAGAAACTTTGCCACGACTTACTCCGAGAGGAGAAAAGTTGCCACGACTTACTCCGAGAGGAGAAACTTTGCCACGACTTACTCCGAAGGGTGAGAATTTGCCACGACTTACTCCGAGAGGTGAGAATTTGCCACGACTTACTCCGAGAGGAGAAAAGTTGCCACGACTTACTCCGAAGAGTGAGAATTTGCCACGACTTACTCCGAGAGGAGAAAAGTTGCCACGACTTACTCCGAGAGGAGAAACTTTGCCACGACTTACTCCGAGAGGAGAAACTTTGCCACGACTTACTCCGAGAGGAGAAAAGTTGCCACGACTTACTCCGAAGGGTGAGAATTTGCCACGACTTACTCCGAGAGGAGAAAAGTTGCCACGACTTACTCCGAAGAGTGAGAATTTGCCACGACTTACTCCGAGAGGAGAAAAGTTGCCACGACTTACTCCGAAGGGTGAGAATTTGCCACGACTTACTCCGAGAGGAGAAACTTTGCCACGACTTACTCCGAGAGGAGAAAAGTTGCCACGACTTACTCCGAGAGGAGAAAAGTTGCCACGACTTACTCCGAGAGGAGAAACTTTGCCACGACTTACTCCGAGAGGAGAAAAGTTGCCACGACTTACTCCGAGAGGAGAAAAGTTGCCACGACTTACTCCGAAGAGTGAGAATTTGCCACGACTTACTCCGAGAGGAGAAAAGTTGCCACGACTTACTCCGAAGGGTGAGAATTTGCCACGACTTACTCCGAGAGGAGAAACTTTGCCACGACTTACTCCGAGAGGAGAAAAGTTGCCACGACTTACTCCGAGAGGAGAAAAGTTGCCACGGCTTACTCCGACGGGTGAGAATTTGCCACGACTTACTCCGAGAGGAGAAAAGTTGCCACGACTTACTCCGAGAGGTGAGAATTTGCCACGACTTACTCCGAAGGGTGAGAATTTGCCACGACTTACTCCGAGAGGAGAAACTTTGCCACGACTTACTCCGAGAGGAGAAACTTTGCCACGACTTACTCCGAGAGGAGAAAAGTTGCCACGACTTACTCCGAAGAGTGAGAATTTGCCACGACTTACTCCGAGAGGAGAAAAGTTGCCACGACTTACTCCGAAGGGTGAGAATTTGCCACGACTTACTCCGAGAGGAGAAACTTTGCCACGACTTACTCCGAGAGGAGAAACTTTGCCACGACTTACTCCGAGAGGAGAAACTTTGCCACGACTTACTCCGAGAGGAGAAAAGTTGCCACGACTTACTCCGAAGAGTGAGAATTTGCCACGACTTACTCCGAGAGGAGAAAAGTTGCCACGACTTACTCCGAGAGGTGAGAATTTGCCACGACTTACTCCGAGAGGAGAAAAGTTGCCACGACTTACTCCGAGAGGTGAGAATTTGCCACGACTTACTCCGAGAGGAGAAAAGTTGCCACGACTTACTCCGAGAGGTGAGAATTTGCCACGACTTACTCCGAAGGGTGAGAATTTGCCACGACTTACTCCGAGAGGAGAAAAGTTGCCACGACTTACTCCGAAGGGTGAGAATTTACCACGACTTACTCCGAGAGGTGAGAATTTGCCACGACTTACTCCGAGAGGAGAAAAGTTGCCACGACTTACTCCGAAGGGTGAGAATTTGCCACGACTTACTCCGAGAGGAGAAACTTTGCCACGACTTACTCCGAGAGGAGAAACTTTGCCACGACTTACTCCGAGAGGAGAAAAGTTGCCACGACTTACTCCGAAGGGTGAGAATTTACCACGACTTACTCCGAGAGGTGAGAATTTGCCACGACTTACTCCGAGAGGAGAAAAGTTGCCACGACTTACTCCGAAGAGTGAGAATTTGCCACGACTTACTCCGAGAGGAGAAAAGTTGCCACGACTTACTCCGAAGGGTGAGAATTTGCCACGACTTACTCCGAGAGGAGAAACTTTGCCACGACTTACTCCGAGAGGTGAGAATTTGCCACGACTTACTCCGAGAGGAGAAAAGTTGCCACGACTTACTCCGAGAGGTGAGAATTTGCCACGACTTACTCCGAGAGGAGAAAAGTTGCCACGACTTACTCCGAGAGGTGAGAATTTGCCACGACTTACTCCGAAGGGTGAGAATTTGCCACGACTTACTCCGAGAGGAGAAAAATTGCCACGACTTACTCCGAAGGGTGAGAATTTACCACGACTTACTCCGAGAGGTGAGAATTTGCCACGACTTACTCCGAGAGGAGAAAAGTTGCCACGACTTACTCCGAGAGGAGAAAAGTTGCCACGACTTACTCCGAGAGGAGAAAAGTTGCCACGACTTACTCCGAGAGGTGAGAATTTGCCACGACTTACTCCGAAGGGTGAGAATTTGCCACGACTTACTCCGAGAGGAGAAACTTTGCCACGACTTACTCCGAGAGGAGAAACTTTGCCACGACTTACTCCGAGAGGAGAAAAGTTGCCACGACTTACTCCGAAGGGTGAGAATTTGCCACGACTTACTCCGAGAGGAGAAAAGTTGCCACGACTTACTCCGAAGAGTGAGAATTTGCCACGACTTACTCCGAGAGGAGAAAAGTTGCCACGACTTACTCCGAAGGGTGAGAATTTGCCACGACTTACTCCGAGAGGAGAAACTTTGCCACGACTTACTCCGAGAGGAGAAAAGTTGCCACGACTTACTCCGAGAGGTGAGAATTTGCCACGACTTACTCCGAAGGGTGAGAATTTGCCACGACTTACTCCGAGAGGAGAAACTTTGCCACGACTTACTCCGAAGGGTGAGAATTTGCCACGACTTACTCCGAGAGGTGAGAATTTGCCACGACTTACTCCGAGAGGAGAAAAGTTGCCACGACTTACTCCGAAGAGTGAGAATTTGCCACGACTTACTCCGAGAGGAGAAAAGTTGCCACGACTTACTCCGAAGAGTGAGAATTTGCCACGACTTACTCCGAGAGGAGAAAAGTTGCCACGACTTACTCCGAAGGGTGAGAATTTGCCACGACTTACTCCGAGAGGAGAAACTTTGCCACGACTTGCTCCGAGAGGAGAAACTTTGCCACGACTTACTCCGAGAGGAGAAAAGTTGCCACGACTTACTCCGAAGGGTGAGAATTTACCACGACTTACTCCGAGAGGTGAGAATTTGCCACGACTTACTCCGAGAGGAGAAAAGTTGCCACGACTTACTCCGAAGAGTGAGAATTTGCCACGACTTACTCCGAGAGGAGAAAAGTTGCCACGACTTACTCCGAAGGGTGAGAATTTGCCACGACTTACTCCGAGAGGAGAAACTTTGCCACGACTTACTCCGAGAGGAGAAAAGTTGCCACGACTTACTCCGAGAGGAGAAAAGTTGCCACGACTTACTCCGAGAGGAGAAACTTTGCCACGACTTACTCCGAGAGGAGAAAAGTTGCCACGACTTACTCCGAGAGGAGAAAAGTTGCCACGACTTACTCCGAGAGGAGAAACTTTGCCACGACTTACTCCGAGAGGAGAAAAGTTGCCACGACTTACTCCGAGAGGAGAAAAGTTGCCACGACTTACTCCGAAGAGTGAGAATTTGCCACGACTTACTCCGAGAGGAGAAAAGTTGCCACGACTTACTCCGAAGGGTGAGAATTTGCCACGACTTACTCCGAGAGGAGAAACTTTGCCACGACTTACTCCGAGAGGAGAAAAGTTGCCACGACTTACTCCGAGAGGAGAAAAGTTGCCACGGCTTACTCCGACGGGTGAGAATTTGCCACGACTTACTCCGAGAGGAGAAAAGTTGCCACGACTTACTCCGAGAGGTGAGAATTTGCCACGACTTACTCCGAAGGGTGAGAATTTGCCACGACTTACTCCGAGAGGAGAAACTTTGCCACGACTTACTCCGAGAGGAGAAACTTTGCCACGACTTACTCCGAGAGGAGAAAAGTTGCCACGACTTACTCCGAAGAGTGAGAATTTGCCACGACTTACTCCGAGAGGAGAAAAGTTGCCACGACTTACTCCGAAGGGTGAGAATTTGCCACGACTTACTCCGAGAGGAGAAACTTTGCCACGACTTACTCCGAGAGGAGAAACTTTGCCACGACTTACTCCGAGAGGAGAAACTTTGCCACGACTTACTCCGAGAGGAGAAAAGTTGCCACGACTTACTCCGAGAGGAGAAACTTTGCCACGACTTACTCCGAAGGGTGAGAATTTGCCACGACTTACTCCGAGAGGTGAGAATTTGCCACGACTTACTCCGAGAGGAGAAAAGTTGCCACGACTTACTCCGAAGAGTGAGAATTTGCCACGACTTACTCCGAGAGGAGAAAAGTTGCCACGACTTACTCCGAGAGGAGAAACTTTGCCACGACTTACTCCGAGAGGAGAAACTTTGCCACGACTTACTCCGAGAGGAGAAAAGTTGCCACGACTTACTCCGAAGGGTGAGAATTTGCCACGACTTACTCCGAAGGGTGAGAATTTGCCACGACTTACTCCGAGAGGAGAAACTTTGCCACGACTTACTCCGAGAGGAGAAAAGTTGCCACGACTTACTCCGAGAGGTGAGAATTTGCCACGACTTACTCCGAAGGGTGAGAATTTGCCACGACTTACTCCGAGAGGAGAAACTTTGCCACGACTTACTCCGAAGGGTGAGAATTTGCCACGACTTACTCCGAGAGGTGAGAATTTGCCACGACTTACTCCGAGAGGAGAAAAGTTGCCACGACTTACTCCGAAGAGTGAGAATTTGCCACGACTTACTCCGAGAGGAGAAAAGTTGCCACGACTTACTCCGAAGAGTGAGAATTTGCCACGACTTACTCCGAGAGGAGAAAAGTTGCCACGACTTACTCCGAAGGGTGAGAATTTGCCACGACTTACTCCGAGAGGAGAAACTTTGCCACGACTTACTCCGAGAGGAGAAACTTTGCCACGACTTACTCCGAGAGGAGAAAAGTTGCCACGACTTACTCCGAAGGGTGAGAATTTACCACGACTTACTCCGAGAGGTGAGAATTTGCCACGACTTACTCCGAGAGGAGAAAAGTTGCCACGACTTACTCCGAAGAGTGAGAATTTGCCACGACTTACTCCGAGAGGAGAAAAGTTGCCACGACTTACTCCGAAGGGTGAGAATTTGCCACGACTTACTCCGAGAGGAGAAAAGTTGCCACGACTTACTCCGAGAGGAGAAAAGTTGCCACGACTTACTCCGAGAGGAGAAACTTTGCCACGACTTACTCCGAGAGGAGAAAAGTTGCCACGACTTACTCCGAGAGGAGAAAAGTTGCCACGACTTACTCCGAGAGGAGAAACTTTGCCACGACTTACTCCGAGAGGAGAAAAGTTGCCACGACTTACTCCGAGAGGAGAAAAGTTGCCACGACTTACTCCGAAGAGTGAGAATTTGCCACGACTTACTCCGAGAGGGGAAAAGTTGCCACGACTTACTCCGAAGGGTGAGAATTTGCCACGACTTACTCCGAGAGGAGAAACTTTGCCACGACTTACTCCGAGAGGAGAAAAGTTGCCACGACTTACTCCGAGAGGAGAAAAGTTGCCACGGCTTACTCCGACGGGTGAGAATTTGCCACGACTTACTCCGAGAGGAGAAAAGTTGCCACGACTTACTCCGAGAGGTGAGAATTTGCCACGACTTACTCCGAAGGGTGAGAATTTGCCACGACTTACTCCGAGAGGAGAAACTTTGCCACGACTTACTCCGAGAGGAGAAACTTTGCCACGACTTACTCCGAGAGGAGAAAAGTTGCCACGACTTACTCCGAAGAGTGAGAATTTGCCACGACTTACTCCGAGAGGAGAAAAGTTGCCACGACTTACTCCGAAGGGTGAGAATTTGCCACGACTTACTCCGAGAGGAGAAACTTTGCCACGACTTACTCCGAGAGGAGAAACTTTGCCACGACTTACTCCGAGAGGAGAAACTTTGCCACGACTTACTCCGAGAGGAGAAAAGTTGCCACGACTTACTCCGAAGAGTGAGAATTTGCCACGACTTACTCCGAGAGGAGAAAAGTTGCCACGACTTACTCCGAGAGGTGAGAATTTGCCACGACTTACTCCGAGAGGAGAAAAGTTGCCACGACTTACTCCGAGAGGTGAGAATTTGCCACGACTTACTCCGAGAGGAGAAAAGTTGCCACGACTTACTCCGAGAGGTGAGAATTTGCCACGACTTACTCCGAAGGGTGAGAATTTGCCACGACTTACTCCGAGAGGAGAAAAGTTGCCACGACTTACTCCGAAGGGTGAGAATTTACCACGACTTACTCCGAGAGGTGAGAATTTGCCACGACTTACTCCGAGAGGAGACAAGTTGCCACGACTTACTCCGAAGGGTGAGAATTTGCCACGACTTACTCCGAGAGGAGAAACTTTGCCACGACTTACTCCGAGAGGAGAAACTTTGCCACGACTTACTCCGAGAGGAGAAAAGTTGCCACGACTTACTCCGAAGGGTGAGAATTTACCACGACTTACTCCGAGAGGTGAGAATTTGCCACGACTTA
>CAJUYD010000030.1:37500-60000 GCA_910591665.1 Ectemnius continuus
CTCGCTCAGGCGAGCGGAACGAAGGTGCAGGTGTCGCTAGGGGAAGGGTCCACGCGGTCGCGGCCGCGTTCACGGATGGGTGAATTCCTGGTATCGCGCGAAGGGGAAGCGGAAGAGTTACCCTCCGCTCGCTCGCTCAGGCGAGCGGAACGAAGGGTGCGGGAGACAATAGGGGAGGGGTTCACGCGGTCGCGGTCGCGATACCGCTCGGGACGGTATTCTTCGCGCGGCTTAAGGGAGTTGGCGGCGAATACGCGGAACGCGGAATACGCGGGTTTGCTGACTAACGACGGAAGCGAGGGGGGCCAGGCAATACGGAGCTTCTCTAACGCGTTCACGAGATTTAGCCGAGGATGGCTCGCGAGGGGACAATCGAAAATCAAATGGGGAGCATCGTCGGTAGCTCCGCACTGACACTTGTCGTCGAGGACGAGCAGGTGCTGTGCGAGCTTCGCGTTGAAGCAGCCGTGCCCGGTCATCAGCTGCGTGACATAATAATCGAGGGTGATCCAATCGGCGCGGACGCGGTCTCTAATTCGCGGAAAATACCGGTGGGTAATACGGCCTTTTGAACTTTCGTCCCAGAGTCGTTGCCAGGAGTCGAGGGTGGATTCGCGGAGGGATGCTTTGAGACTCGCTATTTCTTTATTGTCGGGGGGCCGCTCGAGCGGGGCGAGCGTGACAGAGCCATACTCAACCCGCCGTTGCGTTTTGAATGCGAAGAGCGCTGCGCGCTCTTTCGCGATTAATTCTATAGGAGGGTTACCGGTCAGAGTAAGAATAGCGTCAGCGGAGACGGTGCGATAAGCGCGAGACACGCGCAGGAGCGCCTGCCTCTGCGCCTGCCGCAGCCGCTTCACGTGCGCGGAAGTAATACGGTTAGCCCATCCGGGGGCACCGTATGTAATGACGGGGATAAAGACGGCGCGGTAGAGAGTAGACATGACACGATGATTGAGGCCCCAGCTATTTCCAGCGAGGCGGGCGAGCTTACCGAATACGCTCTTGGCTTTGCCAGTGGCGTATTCGATATGCGGGGCGATGTTGAAACGCGTTCCTATAATGGTTCCCAGATATTTGGCGGACGGCAGCATACGGATGCTGTGTTCGCCAATCTTAATTACGGGGGGACGCTTAATATCAAGAAATCCTTTGAGAAGAATCATAAAGGATTTCTTCGGAGATATTGAGAGCTTTTGCTGCTCGCACCACACTTGCAGTTTACGGGTGACTTGGTCACCAATATCCTGCAGCGCAGCACGCGAGTCAGCGGAGATGAGGACCGCGAGATCGTCGGCGTACGCGACAGTGTAGGTGGACGGGCTATGAATCGCGAGGAGAATCTCATCGAAGATGAGATTCCAAAATATGGGACCGAGGACGGAGCCTTGAGGGCAGCCTTTTGAGACTGCCTTTTCGACTCGTCCTGTGGGGGAGTTAATCTCGACGCTTCTATCTTGTAGATAGTCAGCGACGAGATTATATATATTGCGGGGACAGCTACGTTTGCGGAGATTAAGGAGGATGCTGGGCCACCAAACGTTGTCGAACGCGCCCGATATGTCGAAGAATAAACCCACGACATAGCGGGAGCGCGACCGCTCGGTGACCTCTTGCACCCTGGCAAGGGCGTGGTCAGCGGACTTGTGCCGCTTGAAGCCAAATTGCTGGGGTGACGCGAGGGGGTGGTCGTCTATTATGGGGCGAATACGCGACGCGATAAGTTTCTCAAGGGTTTTACTAAGAACGGGGAGCAAACAGATAGGCCTGTAGGACTTAGGGTCCGACGGGCTCTTCTCTGGGGATTTCAGAAGCACGCGGACGACGCCGTGCTTCCATTGTTTCGGGAAGGTTCCCTCTGTGAGGCAGAGGTTATAAAGTTCGGTCAGGTGTGACTTCAGAGAACCTGAGTGCTTTAGCATCTCAGTCTCTATGAAGTCATGACCGGGGGCCTTTTTGTTCGCGAGGGACAGAATGACACGCGTCACTTCCTCTGTCGAAAACGGCGGGGTGTCGTCCGTTTGGGTCGGCGATAGGGATTCGACACGTGCGCTGGCATGCCAGGTAGTTTCGACTCCAATATCGTCGTCGGGGATGAGCGCGGACAAAAGGGTCGTCATGGTCGCTGACCACGAGACCGTCTGGGAACCATTGTTAGCTATACCTGTGTGCACGTGTTCAGGGGAGAATTTCTCCGCCTGAATCCTGTACACAATACCGAAGGGATTGGAATTTCCGACTCTGGATACGAAATCTCTCCAGCTGCGCGCTTTCGCTCGAGCGATTTCTCTGGTGTATTCGCGGCGGAGGGTTTTATATTTTTCGAATTCGATTTCGCGGCGCGAGAGGGTTACTGAATTTTTGTATCGCCGGCACTGGCGCCGTAAGCGATAACGAAGGGCGGTAAGTTCCCGCGTCCACCACGGGGTGGAGCTGGGAAACTTGGATTTTCGCGGGATGGATTGCTCAGCCGCCGCGAGGATGAGTTCCTCGATGCGGTGGGAGAGAGAGCGGGCATCGCGGGTAAAATTCGCGTCGCGCGAGAGCAGATCATCGCAGCGTGATTCTAAGTATTCGGAGAATTTCTCCCAGTCTGCTCTAGCTGGGTTAAAGCGGGCGGTTTGTATAAACGGGCGAGGGGGATCCGGCTGGGCAACGCGGAAACTGATCACATTGTGATCGCTCGTAGTGACTCTATTATGTACGGTCCACTCATGGATGAGCTTTCCGCAGCAAGGGGTCGCGAGGGTGAGATCGATATTTGATCTGCCCCGAAGATTGTCGAACGTGGCATGGGGAGCAGGCAGATTCTGAATCCGGAGGTCATGCTGCGCGAGAAGATTCTCGAGCGCAAGACCTCTTTCATCGGTCTGCCTGCTGTGCCATAGGGAGGATTTCGCGTTAGTGTCGGCACAGATAATAATCTTCCGACCGCGGAGGGACCGCAATATAATATCGAGATGCGCGAGATAAGGCTCAATGTCATCGCAAAATTGAAAATACGCTGATACGAAGACGTATTCAGCGTGCGCGGAGGTGACCTCAACACACGTGAAGTGTGTATTCGAGAGGTTATCGATCTTGAAGGCAGTCAGCAGCGGATCGACAATGGCGATCGCTGCTTTCGGCTTCGTCGGGTTTTTGATACGCGCGAAGGTTTTCGTGTCGAATATGACACGAGTGCGCAGGCCAAGGCCGCGCACCGCGCCATTGAAAATATACGGTTCTTGAAGTAAAATGACATTGAGCTTCATATCATCCGAAACTTTACGAAGTTCGGATGTCACCGACATCGAGCCCTGTGCATTGAGCTGAGCAATCCGGAGGGCATAATGGGGGGGAGGGGGATTACCGCGGTTGAGGGGACGGCTACCTGCCATTATTGTTTACCGTAATCGACGCGGGATATATATACCTGAATGGCATGCTTATACGCGGGGCAGTCGGACGAGCGCGAGGAATGATTCGCGGGCTTGCCTGCACGTTTGCAGTTAACGCATATGGGGTCTTTTTTCGCGCGCGGGCAGGTTTTATGCGCGTGGCCGTCAGCAGCGCAGTGACCGCACGTCTCGGCTTTCGCCGAGCAGTACTTAGACACATGCCCGAACTGCTGGCAGTTATAACATCGCGTGACTCGCAGGTAATCGTGAATGGGGCACGAATTCCAGCCAATGAATACGCGACCGGACTCCTTAATCGCGTCGCGGAGCTTGGGGGAAATTTCGACAACCCACTTGGTTGTCTCGCGTTGCTTTTCGCCGATCTGGGCGACTAGGGAGAACTCTTCGGAGAATTGCTTCTGAGGGGTCGCCGCGAAGTTCTGGGAACGGATGGTCGCTAGTAATTCTTTTTGGGAGATATTCGTAGGCACGTTTGTGACGAGCATACGCGGGCGTTTACGAGCTGGGAGGGAAGCGGTGAGTCCAGCCTTCGCGAGGGCTGGATGCTGCATTACGGACGTTGCATCGGATTTATCCTGCGTCTCAATAAGGACGCCGTTATTCGCGATCGGTCGGAGGTGGCGGATTTTAATGTGCTCCTTCTCGGGGGCAAAGCTCGCGGTGAGCATACGGCGCGTGTCGTCGCTGCATTTGACAGCAGCGGGATTAGTAGGGAAAATGGTCACGACATTTCGCGGGGGGCGGATGGACGCGGGCGGGATGTCGCGGCGGGACACCTTTATCATTTCCGCATAAGAAAGAGGTTTCGCGGTGGCACTAGATGAGGTGGAGATTTTATCGCGTATTTCAGCGATATTCGCGGTCGCGGCAGAGAGGCTGGATTCTTCGATCCTTGCTAGTTTTTGACGCAGGGCGCGGTTTTCAGCTACTACGTGATCGTGGGCATGGCTCATCGCCGTGAGCTCACGGACTAGTACACTCGCGTTGTCACTCGCGATATTATTACTGGGATCCCGGCAGTAAGAAATTATGCGCATGAGCGCTGTGGCGAAGCCTACCTTATCGCTGGAGTCGGCGGCTGATGGGGGGGCGGTAGTCGGTGTGGGCGCAGCGTTATCAGCGGGCGGAGACGGCTTCGGCGCCTTCTTCTTCTTCCTCCTCTTGCTTGTCTCTTCGGCAAGCATTTCGTCGGTGTCGTGGTCGGATGACGGGAAGGCGTCACGCTTTTTGCGGCGCGCAGGAACGGGGAGAGGCGCGGCGTCGCTGTCGCACTCCATGTGCGATGCTGGTTTGTGGCACGCAGACACGAATCACACACGTGAACTAGTAAACTAGCACACTAGCAGATCACCTGTCACTTCTCGCTTTCTCGGCACGTCACGTCGCTACGCGGTCGCTCGGCACTCAGGTATAAAACCCTTCGGTCGGAGCGGAGCGGAGGCACGTCTGTACTCGTCGGCAGCTCGAGACCGAATAGTAGATAGGGACATTGATTGTGTATCAGCCCTCGGGGCCCAAGGCCGGCTTTCTGTTCCAAGGCTAACCGCCTATTACAGAAGATGGAAGTAGCTACTTTGACCGGCAAGGGAGGAAGTGTAGGTGTTGTACTTCCCCGGGCTCGGAAAAACCCTCCCTACCTGTCATCAGGTTTCCAGGGAGGTAGACTGTTCCCGAAAGGGAGGCAACCCACTTAGCCGCCCCATCTGAGATTCGAAGATGGGACGTTGACAGCGGGGGCCACGTGGAGGCGGAGTTGCCAGCGCTAGGCTCAGTCTCTTGCGGGTGTGCTGTACTTTGCACAAGTCTACTGCATCAGGTGTTCGAATGCAGGAAAAACTGCACCTGTTTACATGCCCAGTCATGCCCGCGATTCAGGTGCAGTTTTGGTGTGTGCACTTAAAGTGCTAGTGTCTCTCATAGTAGTGCTTCGCCCTCCCTGTGGGCTAGCACTTTCTTGCAGAATACTGCGAAGTGTTTATAAATGTCTCGGGAGACTAAGTCCTTAAGCCCGCAGGGCCAGGAGACATTGTTGCTCTGTGCACTTTGTGCTAAGACTTCTCGGAAGTCCTCGACTAATTTGCAGTCAAATATTATGTGTTCCACAGTGTCGGCTTTGCCGCATCTGCACTCTGGAGCGTTAGCTAAACTCAGGGAGAATAGCTTGCCCTTAAAGTTCCCGTGCCCTGACAGGAACTGGGTTATGTAGTAATTAGGCTTGATCCAAGTAGCTTGGAGCCTTGTATTTATCTCTCTCAAAAATTTTTGCGTTAAACGCCCTTTGGTAGATGACGTCCATCGGTCTTGCCAGATGCGAATCGTCTCTGTCTCTAGTTTACCCTTGAGGGATTTTGTCTCTGTCTCGGATAGACCTTGCAAGCAAGGTTTATATCGCAGATTGCCGTGTTCGAGTTCTGCGTTATGCCGGAGGAGGTACTTAGCCCTCCGCTCTAGCAGGATAAGATCGACAGGGGCATGCCCCGCTATGACTGCAATAGCATCAGTGGAGGCTGTTCTATACGCTTTAACAAGACGCAAGAGAGCCTGCCTCTGAGCTTGATGCAGTCTTTTGACGTGCCATTTATTGACCTTGTCGGCCCAAGCAGCTGCTCCATACGTTATTATGGGTATGAATACCCCTGAGTAAATGTGGTCTAACGAGCGGCTATTTAAGCCCCATTTGGCCTTTGCGAGTTGGGCAACGCAAAGGTAGCTCTTCTTCGCTCTGTCACAGATGTACTGGACATGGGGAGTGAAGTTGAACCTAGTTCCTATGCGTAGACCAAGGTAAGTAGCTGTGGCTGTAATTTTAAGATTTCTCTTATACAGCTTAATAGAGGGCGGGCGTTGGATGTCCAAGAAGCCTTTTAGTAGGAGCATCTCGGATTTTTGCTCGCAAAGTTGAAGCTTGTGCTTCTGACACCATGCCGTGGTAAGCTGGGTCAGAAGGTTTGCTTTCTTCTCTATTTCAGCTCTGCTGTTTCCAGCGATTGTTACTGCAAGGTCGTCTGCGTAGGCTATCGGCTCGAACTTCGCCTCGCCCAGGGTTCGCAGTAAGTTATCGAATACTAGGTTCCAAAAGTTTGGACCCAGTATCGAACCCTGCGGGCACCCCCTGTTGACAGAGCGCTCGACATTTTCATTTGCTGTGCTTATCATGACACTCCTGTCAGTCAGATAGCTCTGGATAAGTTTATAGATACCTGAAGGACAGTCTCGCTGCCTTAGGTAGAGAAGTATACTGGGCCACCAGACATTGTCAAATGCGCCCTTAATGTCGAAGAAGACGGCGAAGACGTACTTCTCCCGGCTTAATTCGACTTGCTTGCGAAGTTGCATTATTGCGTCTTCGGTCGATCTTTGCGGCTTGAAACCAAACTGCCGATTTGAAGAGTTTGGATGCTTGTGCAAGAGATCTGCTAGGCGAGTTGCTATTAGCTTCTCGAGTACTTTTCCAAGTATCGGGAGAAGACAGATCGGTCGATATGATCGTGGACTTGATGGATCTTTGTCCTCTGATTTCAGAAGCACACGTATTATACCTCTTTTCCACTGTTGTGGGAAGAGGCCTTCGGCAAGGCATTGGTTCATTAAATGTACCAGGCCTTTGCCGATACTGCCCCAGCTGTGCTTAATTATTTGCGCTTCGATCATATCGTGACCGGGCGCCTTGTTGTTCTTTAGAGCCTTGATTGCATTCCCAACTTCTTCCTCGGAAAATGGGATGTCCATTTCACCAGAGGCGGAGGATCCGCTCTGAGCTCGGGTTTCTCGCTGCCAGCTTGTTTCGTTTTCCGTGGAGTCCAAAGGTATTAGGACTTCCAGGAGTTTATTTGCTGTTTCGCGCCAGGAGGAGGTTTGTCCTCCGTCGACTTTTATACTCTCAAGTACCTTCTCTGTTCGGAATTTCTGGCTGTGTATTTTATACACGACCCCCCAGGGGTTCTTATTGCCTTCCGTAGTGACAAACTTTTTCCAACTATCTGACTTTGCCAGTCTCACTGCTTTGATGTAAATATTCCGTGCTGTACGGTATTTGTCTGCAAGCGCTTTGCGCTTTTCCTCATTTTTCTCAGCTTGGAAGGAGCGTCTGGCACGTCGTGCTTCCGCTCTCTTCCTGCTGATTTCATCGTTCCACCAGGGAACTGATCGCGGAAACCGGGACTTTTTGGGTATTGCAGTGTTGGAGGCCAGGGTGATTGCACTTTCAATGATGTCGCTAGATATCTGTGCATCTGGTGGCCGATTGCCAAGTGGTCTCGAGAGCCTGTCCAACTCATTAAGAAGCACCGAGGCAAACTTCTTCCAGTCCGCCTTTTTGGTGTTATATCTGCTCACGCACTTGTGTTCTGCATTCAGCGGAAAGTTGTTTATCTCAAATGTAATGAGATTGTGGTCGCTCGTTGTGTGGTTGTTATGTACCATCCAATTGTCTATCTCGTTAAAGTAGCTGGCGCTTGTCAGGGTAACATCTATGTTAGATTTTCCTCTTCCATTGTCGAAGCTGTATATAGTAGATGGACGATTCAAGACGAAGAGGTTATGCTGGGCAATGAATTGCTCCATTGCATCGCCTCTGTCGTCAGTCACATCACTATGCCAGTGAAGGGATTTTGCATTCGAATCTGTACATAGTATAATGTTTTGCCCTTTCAGGCAGCGCAGCACTTTGTCGAGGTGATCAAGGTAAGGTTCGATCTTGTCACAGAATTGGAAATAACAATTTATTATGTATGCCTTGTAGGACTTAGTGGATATCTCTATGCAGACACAGTGCGTGTTGCAGTGCTGCTCAAGTTTTAAGACATTTAAGTCTTTATTAAAGATGGCAATAGCCGTCTTGATGTTGTTTTTGCTTTTGACGGAGGAGAAGTTTTTACCGTCGGTAACAACTTTTGTGAGAAGACCAAGGCCTCTGATTTGGCCCTGGTAGCTATATGGCTCCTGGATAGCTAAGATATCTAGGCTTCTCGTTATCGCCAGTTGGCGTAGCTCATTCATGACCAACTGAGCGCCCTGGGCGTTCAGTTGGCCTACTCTTAGTGTTTGTGGGCAGTGCTTGTTGGAGCGACTAGGTCTGGCCATAGTCGATCTTTGATTTTTCGGCGTTCAGAGCCTGCATGAACGCCGGACAGGTCTGCGACCTTGAGTTGTGGGAGTGAGTTCTCCCGACCTTTTTGCAATTGTTGCAGGCCGGCGGGCCCTCGGTCTTAGGGCAAGTTTTAATGTTGTGTCCGCTTTGTGCGCAGTGTCCGCATATCTCATGCACCGCTTTGCAGTGCTTAGAGACATGCCCGAACATCTGGCACTTGTAACACCTGGATACCTGCAGGTGATCTCTGACGTAACACGAGCTCCAGTCAATGAAGACTCGCTTTGTTTTTATTAGGCGCTGCCTAATTTCTGGGGATACCTCTACCACCCAGTTTACGTTGTCCTTGCCCCTAGGACCAGATTTGTAGCAGAGCTTGAAATTGCTGCTGAAGTCTGCTTTCGCCAGATCTTCGAAATTTTGTTTCCTGATTGCCGTCTCCAGTTCCTTATTGCCGAGGTTGGCAGGAACATTGACGATCATCAGCCTGGGACGTTTCTTGGCTGGGATGTCAACTTTGAGGCCGGCCTTCTTCAGCTTCTCATTGCTGAGAAGTATCTCGAGGTCAGCTTTTGTCTCTGTGACTATTAGGACGCCATTATTACTAATGGTCCTTAAGGATTTAATCCTTAATTTATCGGCTACTGGCGTGACGTTGCTCTGGATGAGCTTTTTGGTGTCATCACTGCTAACCCCCTTGGAGGTATCTGCAGGACGCACCAGTACGACATGCCTTGGTTTGCTCGGCTTATTCTGTGGCTCTTTGCGTGCAGCCTGAGGAGCACCCGAGGGAGCTTGCCTCACGACTCTCGCATAAGTTGCTTGTGGCTGAATTTTCATTTTGAGTGCCGACATTTGTCCGACAGCTCCTGAAATTGTTTCGTCGAGAGACTTTAGCTGTTTCTCGACGTTTTCTCGGTTGAGCTTTTCAGCTCTTAGCTGGGCATTCTGTTTCTCTAGGTTCAACAATTTCTTATTGAGCCCTTCGATTGCTCGTACGAGTTGCTGTTTACTCGTGGGGGATAGGGACCCCAGAGAGTTGCAGAACTCGATGATTTCAGCAGGGCTATCGCCTACTGCCTTGGTGGGCTTTGTAGGCGAGTCCTCCTCGCTAGAATCAGGTAATGGGATCACCTTGGGCGATCCCTTCTGAGCCGATCGTTTCTTCGTCGTCTTCCTAACTGGTAGGAAGCCCTCCGAGTCACTACTGTCCTCGGGTCTCTTTCGGACTAAGCCTTTCTCATGGAGATCGGCCGTCTCCATTGCGTCCTCGCTCTCGCTCAACTTCTCGCTCAACTTGGGGGTTGATTGGGATGGTGCTTTTATGATAATCTTCTTTTTAGTCGACATTTCATAAAAGGTGGGTTGGGTTGGTTTGGATGTGTGAATTTTTGTATGGTGTGGGTTTGTGTATGTCTGCAGGTGAGTGGTTGTTTGCGCAGTTTATCGCTGCGGACTCTGGGTCACGAGCATTCACGGTCGCCAACCCGAAGGATGGTTACCACGAGCGGCCTGCCAGTGGCCTCGGAAGAGCCTCCCACAAAGCACTGGAGGACCCCATCCGGTCGCCAACCGGCGCTCAAATGCTTTGCAAGATTATGCGCTGCCTGGTGGAGCAGCCAGATCATATTGGCTAGATTGATCCGGGCACCTGTACTATGCAGCGGCCTGGGAGCACCACAACCCAGTTTATCAACTGTACCCTCTGGCAGTCGTCGCAGCAACGCCCTCGGACAGCAGAGCCGTGGTGCTGTTAGCAGAGTGGCAGTTATGTTAAGTGTTTCGTTTGTATGTGTGTCTATGTGCGTGGTGTGTTGTGCTATGGTACTGTGAGGCCGCTATCCCTCATCTGACTGCACGCATCAGTCAGCCACTTCAGTTCGTCTATCTCCGTTAGCCTCAGCTTCGTCTTAGCAGCAAAATCCCTGACGAGAGCTGAGTTTCTAGCAGGCACCCGGGTCGATGACCCTTCGAAGAGGTGGAGAATAGGCTTGAGTATGAGAGGCTGTGTATTCGCTTCAATACCCCATACAGCTGTGACTCAGTGTTCGTTGGTGTTCTGCTCAAATTTTTGGCTTTGGTGTTCGTTAGCAGCGTGCCCTTTGGAGACTCTAAATACAGCTTCTTTCTACACCTGCCCCGAGAATTTCTCCCCAGCCAGCTAGGTGCTTCCGGAAGCGTACCAGCGAGTCTCCTCCAGACGCCGCCGCAGTCGCCAAAAGGATATAATATGTCTTTGGACATATTTTCAACCCCACCAAAAGGTTGTTTGCTAGAGTAGATAGGGACATGATTGTCTCTTTGAGCTTGAGAAGCCCGAAGGCATGCTCAGTCGTATGCGGGCTGAAGCCCATGCCGACAGATGTTGTGGGCGAAATTCACACTGCTTCCGGGAATTGCGCGTAGATGGAATGCGCTCGGGGCTTGGAAAAACCCCACCTTCACCATTTCTGGATCATCAGGTAGGTAGATCGTCCCAAGGGGGAGGTGAACTCACTTAGCCGCCGCGCCGGAGCCGCGGACCGAGATCCGCGGCGCCGTCGCGACGTTACCAGCGGGTGCCACGAGGAGGCGGAGTCACCAGGGGGCCGAAACCCCCTCGATCTCGTACGGGAGGCGATAAGCCGGTTGTCGCACGTGCAAGTGTCGCATAGCGGCACAAGTACGCGCGGTCCCCGAGTCGCTCTCACTGCATTCCAAAGAATGCAGTGCCCGCGAGGAGCAACTCGGGCGCTAGAGCGGGGAAACTTAAAGAAGCTAAGCATGTAATTAGTGAGCGCAAGGGAAGGCGCATGTGTGTGGCTGAGGGACCCGCGGTCGAGGGAGGGTTTTCTACCTGCGGGCGCGCTCGCTCTGGTGAGCGGGCGAAGGTCGCAGGTAGCAGGTAGCAGGCGGAGGAAGCGCGTCGCGTCGCGGTCGGGTGGGTTCGCGGAGGGTCGCGAGGGGGACCGTTACCTGCCGATCGCTCGCTCAGGGGAGCGGAACGAAGGTGCAGGTGTCGCGAGGGGAGAGGTCCACGCGGTCGTGGTCGCGGTCACGGACGGGTGAGTTCTCGGTATCGCGCTAAGGGGAAGCGGAAGAGTTACCCGCCGCTCGCTCGCTCAGGCGAGCGGAACGAAGGGTGCGGGAGACAATAGGGGAGGGGTTCACGCGGTCACGGTCGCGATACCGCTCGGGACGGTATTCTTCGCGCGGCTTAAGGGAGTTAGCGGCGAATTCGCGGAACGCGGAATACGCGGGTTTGCTGACGAACGCCGGAAGCGAGGGCGGCCAGGCAATATGGAGCTTCTCTAACGCGTCCACGAGATTTAGCCGAGGATGGCTCGCGAGGGGACAATCGAGAATCAAATGGGGAGCATCGTCGGTAGCTCCGCACTGACACTTGTCGTCGAGGACGAGCAGGTGCTGTGCGAGCTTCGCGTTGAAGCAGCCGTGCCCGGTCAACAGCTGCGTGACATAATAGTCGAGGGTGATCCAATCGGCGCGGACGCGGTCTCTAACTCGCGGGAAATATCGGTATGTAATGCGGCCTTTTGAACTTTCGTCCCAGAGTCGTTGCCAGGAGTCGAGGGTGGATTCGCGGAGGGATGCTTTGAGACTCGCTATCTCTTTATTGTCGGGGGGCCGCTCGAGCGGGGCGAGCGTGACAGAGCCATACTCAACCCGCCGTTGCGTTTTGAATGCGAAGAGCGCTGCGCGCTCTTTCGCGATTAATTCTATAGGAGGGTTACCGGTCAGAGTAAGAATAGCGTCAGCGGAGACGGTGCGATAAGCGCGAGACACGCGCAGGAGCGCCTGCCTCTGCGCCTGCCGCAGCCGCTTCACGTGCGCAGATGTTATACGGTTAGCCCATCCGGGGGCACCGTATGTAATGACGGGGATAAAGACGGCGCGGTAGAGAGTAGACATGACGCGATGATTGAGGCCCCAGCTGTTTCCAGCGAGGCGGGCGAGCTTACCGAATACGCTCTTGGCTTTGCCAGTGGCGTATTCGATATGCGGGGCGATGTTGAAACGCGTTCCTATAATGGTTCCCAGATATTTGGCGGACGGCAGCATACGGATGCTGTGTTCGCCAATCTTAATTACGGGGGGACGCTTAATATCAAGAAATCCTTTGAGAAGAATCATAAAGGATTTCTTTGGAGATATTGAGAGCTTTTGCTGCTCGCACCACACTTGCAGTTTACGGGTGACTTGGTCACCAATATCCTGCAGCGCGGCACGCGAGTCAGCGGAGATGAGGACCGCGAGATCGTCGGCGTACGCGACAGTGTAGGTGGACGGGCTATGAATCGCGAGGAGAATCTCATCGAAGATGAGATTCCAAAATATGGGACCGAGGACGGAGCCTTGAGGGCAGCCTTTTGAGACAGCCTTTTCGACTCGTCCTGTGGGGGAGTTAATCTCGACGCTTCTATCTTGTAGATAGTCAGCGACGAGATTATATATATTGCGGGGACAGCTACGTTTGCGGAGATTAAGGAGGATGCTGGGCCACCAAACGTTGTCGAACGCGCCCGATATGTCGAAGAATAAACCCACGACATAGCGGGAGCGCGACCGCTCGGTGACCTCTTGCACCCTGGCAAGGGCGTGGTCAGCGGACTTGTGCCGCTTGAAGCCAAATTGCTGGGGTGACGCGAGGGGGTGGTCATCTATTATGGGGCGAATACGCGACGCGATAAGTTTCTCAAGGGTTTTACTAAGAACGGGGAGCAAACAGATAGGCCTGTAGGACTTAGGGTCCGACGGGCTCTTTTCTGGGGATTTCAGAAGCACGCGGACGACGCCGTGCTTCCATTGTTTCGGGAAGGTTCCCTCTGTGAGGCAGAGGTTATAAAGTTCGGTCAGGTGTGACTTCAGAGAGCCTGAGTGCTTTAGCATCTCAGTCTCTATGAAGTCATGACCGGGGGCCTTTTTGTTCGCGAGGGACAGAATGACACGCGTCACTTCCTCTGTCGAAAACGGCGGGGTGTCGTCCGTTTGGGGCGGCGAAAGGGATTCGACACGTGCGCTGGCATGCCAGGTAGTTTCGACTCCGATATCGTCATCGGGGATGAGCGCGGACAAAAGGGTCGTCATGGTCGCTGACCACGAGACCGTCTGGGAACCATTGTTCGTTATACCTGTGTGCACGTGTTCAGGGGAGAATTTCTCCGCCTGAATCCTGTACACAATACCGAAGGGATTGGAATTTCCGACTCTGGATACGAAATCTCTCCAGCTGCGCGCTTTCGCTCGAGCGATTTCTCTGGTGTATTCGCGGCGGAGGGTTTTATATTTTTCGAATTCGATTTCGCGGCGCGAGAGGGTTACTGAATTTTTGTATCGCCGGCACTGGCGCCGTAAGCGATAACGAAGGGCGGTAAGTTCCCGCGTCCACCACGGGGTGGAGCTGGGAAACTTGGATTTTCGCGGGATGGATTGCTCAGCCGCCGCGAGGATGAGTTCCTCGATGCGGTGGGAGAGAGAGCGGGCATCGCGGGTAAAATTCGCGTCGCGCGAGAGCAGATCATCGCAGCGTGATTCTAAGTATTCGGAGAATTTCTCCCAGTCTGCTCTAGCTGGGTTAAAGCGGGCGGTTTGTATAAACGGGCGAGGGGGATCCGGCTGGGCAACGCGGAAGCTGATCACATTGTGATCGCTCGTAGTGACTCTATTATGTACGGTCCACTCATGGATGAGCTTTCCGCAGCAAGGGGTCGCGAGGGTGAGATCGATATTGGATCTGCCCCGAAGATTGTCGAACGTGGCATGGGGAGCAGACAGATTCTGAATCCGGAGGTCATGCTGCGCGAGAAGATTCTCGAGCGCAAGACCTCTTTCATCGGTCTGCCTGCTGTGCCATAGGGAGGATTTCGCGTTAGTGTCGGCACAGATAATAATCTTCCGACCGCGGAGGGACCGCAATATAATATCGAGATGCGCGAGATAAGGCTCAATGTCATCGCAAAATTGAAAATACGCTGATACGAAGACGTATTCAGCGTGCGCGGAGGTGACCTCAACACACGTGAAGTGTGTATTCGAGAGGTTATCGATCTTGAAGGCAGTCAGCAGCGGATCGACAATGGCGATCGCTGCTTTCGGCTTCGTCGGGTTTTTGATACGCGCGAAGGTTTTCGTGTCGAATATGACACGGGTGCGCAGGCCAAGGCCGCGCACCGCGCCATTGAAAATATACGGTTCTTGAAGTAAAATGACATTGAGCTTCATATCATCCGAAACTTTACGAAGTTCGGATGTCACCGACATCGAGCCCTGTGCATTGAGCTGAGCAATCCGAAGGGCATAATGGGGGGGAGGGGGATTACCGCGGTTGAGGGGACGGCTACCTGCCATTATTGTTTACCGTAATCGACGCGGGATATATATACCTGAATGGCATGCTTATACGCGGGGCAGTCGGACGAGCGCGAGGAATGATTCGCGGGCTTGCCTGCACGTTTGCAGTTAACGCATACGGGGTCTTTTTTCGCGCGCGGGCAGGTTTTATGCGCGTGGCCGTCAGCAGCGCAGTGACCGCACGTCTCGGCTTTCGCCGAGCAGTACTTAGACACATGCCCGAACTGCTGGCAGTTATAACATCGCGTGACTCGCAGGTAATCGTGAATGGGGCACGAATTCCAGCCAATGAATACGCGACCGGACTCCTTAATCGCGTCGCGGAGCTTGGGGGAGATTTCGACAACCCACTTGGTTGTCTCGCGTTGCTTTTCGCCGATCTGGGCGACTAGGGAGAACTCTTCGGAGAATTGCTTCTGAGGGGTCGTCGCGAAGTTCTGGGAACGTATGGTCGCTAGTAGTTCTTTTTGGGAAATATTCGTAGGCACGTTTGTGACGAGCATGCGCGGGCGTTTACGAGCTGGGAGGGAAGCGGTGAGTCCAGCCTTCGCGAGGGCTGGATGCTGTATTACGGATGTTGCATCGGATTTATCCTGCGTCTCAATAAGGACGCCGTTATTCGCGATCGATCGGAGGTGGCGGATTTTAATGTGCTCCTTCTCGGGAGCAAAGCTCGCGGTGAGCATACGGCGCGTGTCGTCGCTGCATTTGACAGCAGCGGGATCTTTAGCGAAAACGGTGACTACGTTTCTCGGGGGGCGAATGGAGGCAGGCGGGATATCGCGGCGGGAGACTTTAATCATTTCCGCGTATGAGAGGGGTTTCGCGGGAGCGCTGGCGGAGGAAATTTTTTCGCGTATGGCGGCAATGTTGGCGGTCGCGGTGGAGAGACTCGTTTCTTCGATACGCGTGAGTTTCTCTCTAAGAGCGCGGTTTTCGGCGACAATATGGTCGTGGGCTACACTCATCGCAGTGAGTTCGCGCACTAACACGTCGGCGTTTTTCGCAGCGATATTGTTGGCGGGGTCGCGGCAGAACGAAATTACGCGCATCAGCGCAGTTGCGAATCCTACCTTAGATTCTGTCGGGTCGGCGGGAGTCGGTGTGGGAGTAGATAGGGACATGATTGTCTCTTTGAGCTTGAGAGGCCCGAAGGCGTGCTCAGTCGTATGCGGGCTGAAGCCCATGCCGACAGATGTTGTGGGCGAAATTCACACTGCTTCCGGGAATTGCGCGTAGATGGAATGCGCTCCAGGCTTGGAAAAACCCCACCTTCACCATTTCTGGATCATCAGGTAGGTAGATCGTCCCAAGGGGGAGGTGAACTCACTTAGCCGCCGCGCCGGAGCCGCGGACCGAGATCCGCGGCGCCGTCGCGACGTTACCAGCGGGGGCCACGAGGAGGCGGAGTCACCAGGGGGCCGAAACCCCCTCGATCTCGTACGGGAGGCGATAAGCCGTTTGTCGCGCGTGCAAGTGTCGCATAGCGGCACAAGTACGCGCGGTCCCCGAGTCGCTCTCACTGCATTCCAAAGAATGCAGTGCCCGCGAGGAGCAACTCGGGCGCTAGAGCGGGGAAACTTAAAGAAGCTAAGCATGTAATTAGTGTGCGCAAGGGAAGGCGCATGTGTGTGGCTGAGGGACCCGCGGTCGAGGGAGGGTTTTCTACCTGCGGGCGAAGGTCGCAGGTAGCAGGTAGCAGGCGGAGGAAGCGCGTCGCGTCGCGGTCGGGTGGGTTCGCGGAGGGTCGCGAGGGGGACCGTTACCTGCCGATCGCTCGCTCAGGGGAGCGGAACGAAGGTGCAGGTGTCGCGAGGGGAGAGGTCCACGCGGTCGTGGTCGCGGTCACGGGCGGGTGAGTTCTCGGTATCGCGCTAAGGGGAAGCGGAAGAGTTACCCGCCGCTCGCTCGCTCTGGCGAGCGGAACGAAGGGTGCGGGAGACAATAGGGGAGGGGTTCACGCGGTCACGGTCGCGATACCGCTCGGGACGGTATTCTTCGCGCGGCTTAAGGGAGTTAGCGGCGAATTCGCGGAACGCGGAATACGCGGGTTTGCTGACGAACGCCGGAAGCGAGGGCGGCCAGGCAATATGGAGCTTCTCTAACGCGTTCACGAGATTTAGCCGAGGATGGCTCGCGAGGGGACAATCGAGAATCAAATGGGGAGCATCGTCGGTAGCTCCGCACTGACACTTGTCGTCGAGGACGAGCAGGTGCTGTGCGAGCTTCGCGTTGAAGCAGCCGTGCCCGGTCAACAGCTGCGTGACATAATAGTCGAGGGTGATCCAATCGGCGCGGACGCGGTCTCTAACTCGCGGGAAATATCGGTATGTAATGCGGCCTTTTGAACTTTCGTCCCAGAGTCGTTGCCAGGAGTCGAGGGTGGATTCGCGGAGGGATGCTTTGAGACTCGCTATCTCTTTATTGTCGGGGGGCCGCTCGAGCGGGGCGAGCGTGACAGAGCCATACTCAACCCGCCGTTGCGTTTTGAATGCGAAGAGCGCTGCGCGCTCTTTCGCGATTAATTCTATAGGAGGGTTACCGGTCAGAGTAAGAATAGCGTCAGCGGAGACGGTGCGATAAGCGCGAGACACGCGCAGGAGCGCCTGCCTCTGCGCCTGCCGCAGCCGCTTCACGTGCGCGGATGTTATACGGTTAGCCCATCCGGGGGCACCGTATGTAATGACGGGAATAAAGACGGCGCGGTAGAGAGTAGACATGACGCGATGATTGAGGCCCCAGCTGTTTCCAGCGAGGCGGGCGAGCTTACCGAATACGCTCTTGGCTTTGCCAGTGGCGTATTCGATATGCGGGGCGATGTTGAAACGCGTTCCTATAATGGTTCCCAGATATTTGGCGGACGGCAGCATACGGATGCTGTGTTCGCCAATCTTAATTACGGGGGGACGCTTAATATCAAGAAATCCTTTGAGAAGAATCATAAAGGATTTCTTTGGAGATATTGAGAGCTTTTGCTGCTCGCACCACACTTGCAGTTTACGGGTGACTTGGTCACCAATATCCTGCAGCGCGGCACGCGAGTCAGCGGAGATGAGGACCGCGAGATCGTCGGCGTACGCGACACTGTAGGTGGACGGGCTATGAATCGCGAGGAGAATCTCATCGAAGATGAGATTCCAAAATATGGGACCGAGGACGGAGCCTTGAGGGCAGCCTTTTGAGACTGCCTTTTCGACTCGTCCTGTGGGGGAGTTAATCTCGACGCTTCTATCTTGTAGATAGTCAGCGACGAGATTATATATATTGCGGGGACAGCTACGTTTGCGGAGATTAAGGAGGATGCTGGGCCACCAAACGTTGTCGAACGCGCCCGATATGTCGAAGAATAAACCCACGACATAGCGGGAGCGCGACCGCTCGGTGACCTCTTGCACCCTGGCAAGGGCGTGGTCAGCGGACTTGTGCCGCTTGAAGCCAAATTGCTGGGGTGACGCGAGGGGGTGGTCGTCTATTATGGGGCGAATACGCGACGCGATAAGTTTCTCAAGGGTTTTACTAAGAACGGGGAGCAAACAGATAGGCCTGTAGGACTTAGGGTCCGACGGGCTCTTTTCTGGGGATTTCAGAAGCACGCGGACGACGCCGTGCTTCCATTGTTTCGGGAAGGTTCCCTCTGTGAGGCAGAGGTTATAAAGTTCGGTCAGGTGTGACTTCAGAGAGCCTGAGTGCTTTAGCATCTCAGTCTCTATGAAGTCATGACCGGGGGCCTTTTTGTTCGCGAGGGACAGAATGACACGCGTCACTTCCTCTGTCGAAAACGGCGGGGTGTCGTCCGTTTGGGGCGGCGATTGGGATTCGACACGTGCGCTGGCATGCCAGGTAGTTTCGACTCCGGTATCGTCATCGGGGATGAGCGCGGACAAAAGGGTCGTCATGGTCGCTGACCACGAGACCGTCTGGGAACCATTGTTCGTTATACCTGTGTGCACGTGTTCAGGGGAGAATTTCTCCGCCTGAATCCTGTACACAATACCGAAGGGATTGGAATTTCCGACTCTGGAAACGAAATCTCTCCAGCTGCGCGCTTTCGCTCGAGCGATTTCTCTTGTATATTCGCGGCGGAGGGTTTTGTACTTTTCGAACTCGATTTCGCGGCGCGAGAGGGTTACGGAGTTTTTGTATCGCCGGCACTGGCGCCGTAAGCGATAACGAAGGGCGGTAAGTTCCCGCGTCCACCACGGGGTGGAGCTGGGAAACTTGGATTTTCGCGGGATGGATTGCTCAGCCGCCGCGAGGATGAGTTCCTCGATGCGGTGGGAGAGAGAGCGGGCATCGCGGGTAAAATTCGCGTCGCGCGAGAGCAGATCATCGCAGCGTGATTCTAAGTATTCGGAGAATTTCTCCCAGTCTGCTCTAGCTGGGTTAAAGCGGGCGGTTTGTATAAACGGGCGAGGGGGATCCGGCTGGGCAACGCGGAAGCTGATCACATTGTGATCGCTCGTAGTGACTCTATTATGTACGGTCCACTCATGGATGAGCTTTCCGCAGCAAGGGGTCGCGAGGGTGAGATCGATATTGGATCTGCCCCGAAGATTGTCGAACGTGGCATGGGGAGCAGACAGATTCTGAATCCGGAGGTCATGCTGCGCGAGAAGATTCTCGAGCGCAAGACCTCTTTCATCAGTCTGCCTGCTGTGCCATAGGGAGGATTTCGCGTTAGTGTCGGCACAGATAATAATCTTCCGACCGCGGAGGGACCGCAATATAATATCGAGATGCGCGAGATAAGGCTCAATGTCATCGCAAAATTGAAAATACGCTGATACGAAGACGTATTCAGCGTGCGCGGAGGTGACCTCAACACACGTGAAGTGTGTATTCGAGAGGTTATCTATCTTGAAGGCAGTCAGCAGCGGATCGACAATGGCGATCGCTGCTTTCGGCTTCGTCGGGTTTTTGATACGCGCGAAGGTTTTCGTGTCAAATATGACACGAGTGCGCAGGCCGAGGCCGCGCACCGCGCCATTGAAAATATACGGCTCTTGAATTAATATGACATTGAGCTTCATGTCATCCGAAACTTTACGGAGTTCGGATGTCACCGACATCGAGCCCTGTGCATTAAGCTGAGCAATCCGTAGGGCATAATGGGGGTGAGGGGGATTACCGCGGTTGAGGGGACGGCTACCTGCCATTACAGCTTGCCGTAATCGACGCGGGAGATGTATACCTGCAGGGCGTGTTTATACGCGGGGCAGTCGGAGGAGCGTGACGAATGGTTCGCGGGTTTTCCTGCACGCTTGCAGTTTACGCAGACGGGATCTTTTTTTGCTCGCGGGCAGTTTTTATGCGCGTGGCCGTCAGCAGCGCAGTGTCCGCACGTCTCGGCTTTCGCCGAGCAGTACTTTGACACGTGCCCGAACTGCTGACAATTATAGCAACGGGTAACGCGAAGATAGTCATGCACGGGGCACGAGTTCCAGCCGATAAAGACACGACCGGTTTCTTTGAGAGTATCGCGGAGCTTGGGAGAGATTTCAACAACCCATTTGGTTGTTTCGCGTTCTTTTTCGCCGGTTTGGGCGACGAGGGTGAATTCGTCAGAGAATTCTTTCTGCGCGGTGGAGGGGAAGTTTTGCGATCGAATCATTGCGAGCAGCTCTTTCTGGGATGTGTTGGCAGGCACGTTCGTCAGCAGCATGCGCGGACGCTTTCGGGCGGGGAGCGAGGCCGTGAGTCCAGCCTTCGCGATGGCTGGGTGTTGGAGGACAGATGTCGCGTCGGTTTTGCCGTGCGTCTCTATGAGAACGCCGTTGTTCGCGATTGTGCGGAGATGACGGATTTTGATTTTCTCTTGATCGGGCGCGAAGCTTGACGTGAGGAGGCGGCGTGTGTCGTCACTACTTTTTACGGTGGACGGGTCTTTCGCGTAGATCGTGACTACATTTTTCGGCGGGCGGATGGCGGCGGGCGCGATGTCGCGGCGAGACATTTTGATCATGTCTGCGTAGCTTGGAGGTTTCGCGGTGGTGGCGGAGGATGAGATCTTCGCACGGATCTCGGCGATGTTGGCGGTCGCGGTGGAGAGATTCGAGTTATCGATTTTCGCGAGACGGTCGCGGAGCTCGCGGTTATCAGCCACGACGCGGTCGTGGGCTTCGCTAAGGGCCGTTAATCCATGCACGAGGGTGTCGGCGTTTGTTTCGGAGATTTGGTTCGCTGGGTCACGGCAGAAGGAAATTATGCGCATCAGCGCGGTCGCGAATCCTACCTCTTTGTTGAGTTCTGCTGAGGGGGCGGTGGTTGCCTTAGGCGCGGTGTCGTCGCTGGTGGGAGACGGCTTTAGCGCCTTCTTCTTTTTCCGTCTTTTGCTTGTTTCTTCGACGGCCATTTCGTCCGTCTCATGGTCCGTCGACGGAAATGCGTCTCGCTTCTTTCGGCGCGCAGGGACGGGGACGGGCACGGTATCGCTGTCGCACTCCATAGTGCGACGGTGGGGGCTGAGCACACACACACACGATAAAGTGTGAAATAATGTATTTCACACTGCACACAGAGATAGAAATATCGCCTGTCACTTGTCACTTGCAAGCTTCCACAGCACGGTCAGCACGCGGTCGTCACGGAGCTCAGGTATAAAACCCTTCGGTCGGAGCGGAGCAAAGGCACGTCCGTACTCTTCGGCAGCTCGAGACCGAATAGTAGATAGGGACAGAGGGAATCTCGTTAATCCATTCATGCGCGTCACTAATTAGATGACGAGGCATTTGGCTACCTTAAGAGAGTCATAGTTACTCCCGCCGTTTACCCGCGCTTATTTGAATTTCTTCACGTTGACATTCAGAGCACTGGGCAGAAATCACATTGCGTCAACACCCGCGAGGGCCATCGCAATGCTTTGTTTTAATTAGACAGTCGGATTCCCCTAGTCCGTGCCAGTTCTGAGCTGAGCGTTGAATGGCGGCCGAAGAGGACTGGAGAGGCCCGCGAGGGGCCCCAGAAGCCTCGCAGCAAGGAAGATCCGCGGGAGGCCAAGGCACGGGACCGAGCTCGGATCCTGGGACGTTTCCGACCCGCTCTCCTCGCCCAGGCCCGGCACGTCAGCCAGACCCGCTTCCCTACCAAGCCCGACACGCCCCGCTCCTCAGAGCCAATCCTTATTCCGAAGTTACGGATCCAATTTGCCGACTTCCCTTACCTACATTATTCTATCGACTAGAGGCTCTTTACCTTGGAGACCTGCTGCGGATATGGGTACGAACCGGCGCGACACCTCCACGTGGCCCTCTCCTGGATTTTCAAGGTCCGAGGGGAAGATCCGGACACCGCCGCAACTGCGGTGCTCTTCGCGCTCCAAACCCTATCTCCCTGCTAGAGGTTTCCAGGGAACTCGAACGCTTATACAGAAAAGAAAACTCTTCCCGGATCTCCCGACGGCGTCTCCAGGTCATTTTGGGTTACCCCGACGAACACTCTTGCGAGGGCCCGAATTGTATGCGGTTCCGCTGCCGGGTTCCGGAATAGGAACCGGATTCCCTTTCGCCCAACGGGTGTGTGTCTTTTTCTCTCATTCATTTTGTCTCTCACAATTATTATTTGCGTATTTGGCACAACACCATCATCGACATAGGATTTCTCCGAGGGCTTAGGATCGACTGACTCGTGTGCAACGGCTGTTCACACGAAACCCTTCTCCACGTC
>CAJUYD010000030.1:67500-85000 GCA_910591665.1 Ectemnius continuus
GAGAGAGAGAGTGGCCACGCGGGCGTTCCCCTGGCCTCCCTTGCGGGGGTGAGGAGTACTCTTGTGGCGAGGCTAGCTTGCCCCGTCACACTCCCCCCCCTTTAAAGGGGCCAGGTTTATCCGCCGCCCCACACCTCCGGTGCCCAAGTTCCTTTGGCCCCCTCGGGCCCCTCGCATCGTTGCTCCAGTTCAGGCGAAACGATTTCCTTCACCTGCTTAAAGAAACTGGACGTCAGTACATATCACAGGTACGAGGACTAGAAATACATCAAGATTTTACCTCCTGGCTGTAGGGCACACTTAACTACGGTTGACTAGGGTTGACTACTCTACGGTAATGACTATTTAAGGACTAGATGATATTCCTAGCGAAGGCGGTAAAGATCGCTGGATCCGGCTGGTCTGCGGGCGCTCCTACGAAGACAGCTGATGGTGGGAAGCCTGACGTCACAGGCTGCGCGCGCCGCTCCTTGGTAGCTGGCGTGCGTCGGCTGGCTGGTAAGCGGCTAGCCGTGAGGCGCTTGGGATCTTCAGCGCTTCGCTCACTCCCCTCCTTCGGCAAGTTTCGGGAGTCCTCGTGAGGCTTCGGCTGTCGCACGGCTGGCTGTCGAGCTCTGGTCTTCGGGTGCCAGCGCTTGCTGGCTTCGGCAGCCGTCGTAGATCTTCGTAGCCGCGCTCGGTGTCCAGCGATCGGCGGCTTGCGTTGGCGGAGGCTCAGGTGTTAGCGGCCTCGGCGTGGTTCCTCCCACCCTTCCTGCTCTTCCTACCACGCTATGTCAGCTGGTCTTAGCTATCGCAGCCCCGTTGCTGGGGTGCGTCGTCTTGAGCCGCTCTCCCGTCTTCGGTGGCCGGTGGTCGCCACTCAGTCTTTTCTTCTTGTTGGGGGGTTTGGTGTGTTGGGGGGGCTTGGCCAAAAGGCCGATGGTGTTTGCCCCCCCGAGGACTCTGGTCCGGTCCTCCTCCTCCGGGCGCGGGTGTTCGGCGCCCGGGAATCCTACGGCTGCTGGTGGTCGGCGGCCGAGTCTCCTACGGCCGCTGGTGGTCGGCGGCCGTCGTTGCTTTGGCCGCGGTTGGTCGGCGGCCGTCATTGTTTGGGCCGCTGTTGGTCGGCGGCCTACATCTCTCCAGGCCGCGGTTGGTCGGCGGCCTTTCTAATTGGGCCGCGGTTAATTGGCGGCCTTAAGCCCGTTTATTTTGGGCGCGTCCTTCCTCCTCCATTCTCCGTCGCGACGCGTACTTCGCCTCTTGGCGATGCCACGGGCGACTCCTATATGGGCAGCAGGCCGTGTTAGTTGCCGTCGCCCCGCACCTCCGACAGTATGCCCTCTTGGGCAACGGGCATCGGGCCTGCATATGGCCCGGGTCCCCGCAGTTCCAACAGGAACTGCTGGGTTCTTGCATAAGTTGGTGGATATAATCTGTATTTTGGAGGTCCTCCCGCCGGATGTGGTGGCGGTCCAGAACCTCCTGGACTAGGGGGGCATTCCCCGTGGCCTCCGTTCTCTCCTTGCGCTCCTGCGCGTCCCGCTGGGCCTGTCTTATACCCTCCAACTTGCCGGCCAGTAGCCCCAAGGGGTAAATTGGGTCCTCCCTTGGTCCCCTCCCGGGGGGCGGAGGATCCCGTCGGCCGGGCAGGGAAGTTGATCGGGGGGCGGGGAGAAGCCTTCTCCCCCTTAACCGCCCCCTAATGGCCAGGCTCGGATCTCTCTGGAAGTCGCCGCGCGCAAGCGGTCTTCGGGCCACCGCTGCCACTTCCTCCCAATCTCGGGTTTCCTGCCAATCCAAGGCAGTCACGAATGAGTCGTCAGACTCACTCGTGACTTCCGTCGCCCGGGCTTCTTCGTCGGACATCTGCTATGGAGAACACACACCCCCATTCCCGTTACCGTTACCCAAACTCAACACATAGTTACTGCCCCGTGCCCATATATGGTTTCATATCCTGGACATGTACCTTCCCTGCTGCCCTGCCTTCCAAGGTTTCGCACTCGTAAACTACGGGCGATAGTTTTTTCGCGATACGGAAGGGCCCGTGGAATTTCGTCGCTAATTTTGCCGCAATATTTTGTGCTGCGGAAGACAGCACGTGTTGCCTTTTTAACACTAGGTCGCCCTTTCGATATTCGCAATGCCGCCGACGCAGATTGTAGTGGTGGCTAGTCTTAACGTACGCCGCTTCCAAGCTTTCGAGCACCCACCTTCGGATGTCGCCTAACCTCGCCATCCTTTCCGACCATTCCGCACGGTCGGTCTGGGAGACGTCGGCCTCCCCAGCTCCGTTCGCCCCCTCCCCCCCACGGAGACAGCGAGCCGGCTCGGGCTCGCGACCGAAATTAAGGAAGGCTGGCGAAGTTTCAAGAGCCGAATGTTTCGCGGTATTATATGCGAAACGGAGCCGGGGCAGGTAGACGTCCCAGTCGCGGTGGTCTTGTTCAATGTAGGCGACGATCATAGTTTTAAGAACGCGGTTTACCCGTTCGACGGGATTCGCTTGGGGATGGTAGGGAGGTGTGGTGGCCAGTCGCAAACCGTAATCCGCGGCGAGCTTCTTAAGTGTTGAGTTGACGAACTCCGTGCCGTTGTCTGTTAGTAATACCTTGGGCACTCCCCATCGCGAAAAAATCAAGTCCTCCAGGGCGTCGCCGATCTTTTTCCCCGTAGCTTTACGTAACGGGCAGACCTCTATCCACTTGGTAAAAAGATCTTGTATGACCAAGATATACATGAAGCCTGCCCGACTACGTGGGAGCGGTCCCATTATATCCGCGGCTATTACAGTCCATGGGCTGTGAATTACGCGGCGGCCCATTTCGCCCGCGGCAGGCGCTTGCTCGACTTTTATCAGTTGGCACGTCTCGCACTTTTTAATATATTTCGCGACGTCCCGATACATTCTCGGCCAGTAATATCGTATCGCGAGGCGCTGGTATGTTTTCTCGCGGCCGAGATGCCCCGCCTGTGGTTCATCGTGCGCTTCAGATAAAATTTCGCGCTTTTCGGAATTCCGTGGGACCCACTTCCACTCGTTCAGGTCGCTGCCTAAAATTTCCGACTTTAAAGGATCGCTTCTGCGGAAGTATAGCCGATCTCCCTCGATTTTCCAATCCCGGTTGTCCGGGGATTTCGCGACGGCCGCGTATTTCGCGTCATACCACGCGTCCGGGAGAGCGGCTAGTTGAGCTAACTCTTCCGCGACCTGAATTTCGTGTACGTGGGCCAGTGCGCCAGCGACCGGATGAACGTAGCTCGGTGTTAGGCTGATATCACTCGCGATCTCGCCCGCGGGGGCTTCAGTATCGAACATCCGCGAAAGTGCGTCGGGAACGTGATGTAAAGCTCCCTTCCGATGGGTGATCTCAAAGTCGTGACTTTGCATTTCAAGTGCCCATCGAGCAAGACGACCTGTCGGATCCTTCAAATTTTTCAGCCAGCGTAGGCTGCTATGGTCTGTAATAACCGTGAAATGGTAGCCCTCTAAATACGGACGGAATTTTCGGATGGCCCATAAAACGGCTAAACACTCTTGCTCGGTCGTGCTGTACTTTCGTTCCGCGTCACTCAGCGTACGGCTTGCGTAGGCCACCACGCGTTCTACTCCCGAGATTTCCTGCGTTAGAACAGCGCCCAATCCCACGGTACTCGCGTCTGTCTGTAACACGAAGGGCAGCTCGAAATGGGGATACGTTAACACGGGCGCGGTAGCGATCATGTGCCTGAGATGTTCAAAAGAAGACTGCTGCGCTTCGGTCCAGGTCCATTTTTTACCTTTCCGCAGCAGCTGGGTGAGACTTTCGGCGATAGTTGCGTATCCCGGGATAAACTTCCGGTACCAAGAAGCCATACCGAGAAACCGCTGAAGTTGTTTCACCGTACGAGGTTCTGGATAATTGAGAATCGGTTGGATTTTCTCTTGATCTACTTTGAGGCCGTCCTCATGAACAATGAACCCGAGATACCGGACCTCTGACCGGCAGAATTCACATTTCTCCGGATTAATGGCCAGGCCGGCGTCCAGTATTTTGTCCAGAATCCTCCCCAGCCACTGCAGATGCTCGTCAAAGGTGGTAGTGACTATGATTATATCGTCAAGATACGCAAACGCGAAAGGTTCCATCTCCGCCCCAATTAAACTGTCGAGTAATTTTTGGAATGTCGCGGGCGCGTTGGTCAGGCCGTACGGCATACGAATGAATTGATACAGCCCTCGAGCAGGCACTGTAAAAGCCGTAATTTCTTTACTACCCTCCTCTAGAGGGATCTGGAAATATGCCTGACTCAGATCTAATGTGGAAATATATCGGGCTGCCCTTAGTTTATCCAAAATACTACTCATAATTGGCAGTGGATACGCGTCTTTTCGAGTGACTTCGTTAACCTTGCGAAAGTCTAGACAGAACCTATACGTGCCGTTCGGTTTCCGTACCATGACGATTGGACTGGACCAAGCGCTATTAGAAGTCTCTATAATCCCGTCCGCGAGCAATTGATCTACTTCTTTATAAATCGCCTCACAAACCTTGGGCGAAACCTGATAATAACGTTGTTTGATGGGCTGACTGTCGCCCACATCGATCTTATGTTTTATGAGCGTCGTGCAACCGGTCTTCAACGTTAGGTTATTAATTCGTTGCTCCAGGAAGTTACTTAAACGTTGGGTTTCGCCTTCGGTAAGGCGACTAATACCTCGCAAGCTCGGCCGCGTATACTCGCCCGACCGGAAGGGATAAAATTCGTCCGGCCTCGATAAGAAAACCCACTGGCGCCATGGAAAGATGGGAATTATTCCGAAAACGTCAATTGCATCGACACCCAGTATCATGCGCTCACTCAATGCCTCTATCACCTGTAAATAAATTCTCCTGGTTTCCTTTTCTATCGTAACGTTAACGTAGCCCGCGTGTCTCGCACAACGAACGGATTCGTCAGCGAGCGCGAAATATCGGGGGACTACGGGGGTGAGAGGAGCGGCCTTGCCGAGACTTTGAGCGAACATTTCGCTCACAAAACTCTCACTTGCCCCCGTGTCCACGAGCGCGTCTACGGCGAGATCTCCAATTGTTACGCCAACGTAAAGGAGTGGGATAGGTTTGGAGGCAGGGCGCAATGAGGTGGTGCCAAGAAAATCCTCTTCCTCCTCTGAGTCCTCGGATGTTGTGGAGGCCTCCTCTTCTCCCGCCGTCGCCAATGCCTCGCTTAGCGCCGGTCGGCTTCGTTTCCCGAGCACTTCGGGCATTTGGCAGTCGGTGTTCCCGCCACGTCGCACCTCACGCAATACGGGATTTCCGCAGCTGTGCAACGGCTTCGTCTATGCCCTGTTCTGCCGCATCTCCAGCACCTAGGTGGCAAAATGGAAGCTGGAGCGGCAGGTGCCGCTGTCGATTCACCGCCGATCTTCTTCTTTGCGACGGCCGGGGACGTCATTTTGGCGAGCCGACCTCGGTTGTTGCGCCTGGTGGCAGGTGAGGGTGGGGGAGCGGTCGTAGGAGGAGGTGGTATAGGTGCGCAGCAATAGTGATGCGCCTGATACTGGTGCTCGCAATGGGTTGTCAATGGCGCGTAAGTTTCAGGCGGCTGATAAGGCGCGAAGGGCGGTGGTGTTGCCGAAACATAATACGGCGGATAATTCGCCGCGCCAGTCGCACCTACTGTCGGGGGAGCTTGCGGGGGGGCTGGCCAACGCCCAGCGGGAGCGGTGACGTAATAAGTCTGCGCTGGTTGGCCCGATGCCCTATTTGTATCTTTTATTCCGGCCTCAACACTCGGGGCCCACGAGTGAGGAGGCATGGGTCTATGGATAGGTGCGGGTGACTGGGGAGGGGCGGCGGCAGTTGGGGGAGGCCCCGTCGCCCTCGGCGACACTTGGGCTTGCACCTCTTCTGGCGCGTCTTCCTCCAATGCCGTCACCATCTCTGCCAGTTCGTCGTAAGTTCGGAAGGATGTTTTTGGGATTAAGCAGCGGTAGTATGGGCGCATATTTTTATATATTATTTCTCGGAGGGTGGCGTCCGAGTATCCGGGATTCAGTCGTTCCGCCCGTCGGAGTACGTCAGCCAGGTAAAGGAAAAAGGGTTCGCCTGGCAATTGTTTACGGGCGAGAATTTCCATCATCCTGTCCAGTGTTGGTTTACGCTCGAATGCCTTTAAGAAGCCGGCGACGAAGGCAGGCCATGTCCGGTGGAAGCGTCGTGTGGCTAGGTACCAGTCTTCGGCCAGTCCACCCAGGAGAACGAGCACGTTGGGAATCAGCTGATGATCTTCGATCCCATGGAATCGTGCCCGTGCCTCGACAGCTGACAGAAATCGATCGGCGTCCTCTCCGGGGTTTCCGTGGAAGCGGTGTGGCCACTGCGACATGATTTTGCCGATGCGCTCGTTAACCACGGCTTCCCTCCCGCGCGAATACACAGGAGCTGGCTCGGGGATGTCTTCTTCTCTCTCAATTACCAGGCGATATCCCCCTGGTAGCCTGACGCACTCCTCCGGTCGTGTGTGGGATGGGATCGGATAGGTGGTAGTTGGAGGGGCATTCGGGGGGATCGCGCTGTCCGCGCGGCGTCGCGGCAAAGGGCTAGCGTGCCATACGCTAGCATAAGGAGCGAAATTTTCCTCGGTTGCACGAGGCTCATAGAAAGTGCTCGACGGTGGTGGGGGGTCTACGCGCACGCGGTATCCTACTCGAGCTGCCTCGGCTTCGAAGTTTGGTGGTGCGGTGTAAGGGGGGATATGCTCTACGGCTGGAAGCGGCGCGGGATTCTCGTCGCGCGTAAGGCGGCTAGGAGCGGGGAGAGGAGACGGAGGAAGTCGCGCGTCCCCTTGCCCCGCAGCTCCACCCAACCCACTTGGGCCTGGCTGTGGGCTGGGGGGACGAGGGAAATTGTCCCGAGCATCGTGTAGCTCGGCGGCGATCGCGACGTTCGGGGGGGTGAGGGTAATATTAGGGGCGATGAGCCGCACTCGCGTGCCTACTTGCTCTCCCCGATCCCCTGTGACTCCTTCCCGGGCGGGCGCAGGATCCGTCGGCAATCCTCCCGCTGGAATCGTAGAAGGATCTAAATCTTCTAGACTGGGGATAGATGGCCGCGCCGCGAGATGCTCCTTCGCCCGATCTAGCGTACAAAATATCTCCGAGAGGCTGACCGGGGTTCCCTCCTCGGGAGCCGCCCCGGCCCCCTCGTCCTCACCTTGATCGTCGTCCGCTCGCGGATCTAATGCGAGGCGGTCTATTAATCTCCGCCTCATCTCCTCCGCTGTTCCGCCGGTGTCCATTCCTTGGACCTGCAAAAGACCGCGCAAAATATCCGCGCCTACGCCACCATACATCTGTTCGAGCTCCTTACGGGAAATTCCCCGTCGCCTTGGAGGCATGTTGAAAGGCAAGCGCTACGACTTCGTCGGGCAGACCTGTGTTATCGGCGCGCAATGTTTACGACGGCCGACCCTCGGTCGACCGGCAGGCAGAAGCGCTTTGTTCCACGGAGCCCACGTTTTTTCTGCCCGCACGCACCGGGTATCTAGCTGCGTCGTCACGGTTTGCTGTAGTCAGGGATTTTGGCTATCTGTAAACCGTGCTCTCAGCTATGTAGTCCCCTTTTTCCCTCGTGGCCCCACGTTGGGCGCCAAATTTACCACCGTTTTCCCTGATCAGCGGGTCGTGCAAACTGACCAGGGAGACGAGGAAATGAACGCCGCGCTTCCCCTCCGCAACTCAGGTCCTCCGGGCGCTTCACTGGGCGCCAGACCCCGCAAACCGAGACCAATATTTATAATATTTAGCAGCCCGGAGGAGATGGTCAACCTGAGAGGGAGAGCAAGGGCGGCGGACCACGCGGATATTAGCCCGGCCGGCTAGATGTTCGGGAGAGGGGCGGGGAACAAGGGAGGCCGGGGACAACACACTATGCAACACAGATAGCCAAAAGAGACACGACTTCTCTTGATAACAAACGCCCTGTTTATTTATGTCGGGCGAGCCGACGGTGCTACAAACTAATTATCCTACAGCAAACCGGACTAGCGCGCTCCCGGTCCTAGGCCACGAAGGCCCCTATACAATCTAACCCCGCGGTAGCGGGTGGTCAAGAAAGCGGCCGAGAAGCGGCCGGAAAAGTGGAGAATCGCGAGTTATAACGGCCGAAGAAAGCGGGATCCGCAATGCCGCACAAGCGGAAAATCTACCGAGCGGTCCCGGCAACAAGTGGCAAGATGGCCACCACTTGTTTGGCGAACGCGATTCTTAATTGCTACCGCGTGACTCAGTGCGACTCGCGAAGTCGCCCCAAGGAAGGCAGGACAGTTTACAGGCTTTCCTGACTCTACTAATCAAACACAGCAAATGCGAGGAACCCGACTACTGGGCTCGGAACTTTTACGCAAGGAATCTAATAGAAGGGCACGAAGGTGTGAGGCTTACCGTGATCTAACTGCGGTCGAAACCGCCAATCGTTCGTCCTGTGCTCGCCGGCACTAATCACCCAGGCTTAGCTGGCAGATAGCCTAATCCGGTCGTCCGGCGTAACGCTCGATGGTCTCCTTCTCCTCGCTTTATCTCTCTTTCTCTCTCTCGTCACTTCACCTCTTATTCGAAAACGCTCGGAATCGGTTGTCGCTAGGACGGTCGCAATCTGAGTGACGAGAGAGAGTCCTTATTTCGCTACGTAGCCTCACACCCTCAGCGCCACTACCCCTCGAATCCTCCCGTGGCTCCATCCATTAGGCGGTGTCGCAATCGACCCCGCGCGTTAGGATCGACTTCGACCTCTTCTATCGACCGCTTGAGACCGCTGTCCTTTCGGTCGACATCAGGAGTGACGGGCTCCCAACTCCTCGCTCCGACGTGCTCGGGTTGGCCGTCCGTCTTCCAGGGCAGCTCCGGCGTCCCGTGTGCTGGCCCCAGCTCGCTCGGCCTGGGAGGATTGACCATCCTCGGAGCCGAACTTATCTCCACGCCTAATGGACAGCCGTTCCACTAGGCGGCTCAGTCCGTCGCGCTCACCTAGGTGCCTCTCGGCGTTCCAAATTCGCATTAGTGCCTGTCTTATTTGCCTGTGCCTGCCTTGGAGCAACGATGGTGACGAGGCCCGAACGCTCGGGCGAGTGAGAGAGAGAGAGAGAGTGGCCACGCGGGCGTTCCCCTGGCCTCCCTTGCGGGGGTGAGGAGTACTCTTGTGGCGAGGCTAGCTTGCCCCGTCACACCTCGTTAAAGGATTTAAAGTGTACTCATTCCGATTGCGGGGCCTCATAAGAGTCCCGCATCGTTATTTTTCGTCACTACCTCCCCGTGCCGGGAGTGGGTAATTTGCGCGCCTGCTGCCTTCCTTGGATGTGGTAGCCGTTTCTCAGGCTCCCTCTCCGGAATCGAACCCTGATTCCCCGTTACCCGTTACAACCATGGTAGGCGCAGAACCTACCATCGACAGTTGATAAGGCAGACATTTGAAAGATGCGTCGCCGGTGCTAGAAGACCGTGCGATCAGCACAAAGTTATTCAGAGTCACCAAAGCAAACGGCGGACGTACCACGAGGGCCCGCCACCGATTGGTTTTGATCTAATAAAAGCGTTCCTCCCATCTCTGGTCGGAACTCAAGTTTGCATGTATTAGCTCTAGAATTACCACAGTTATCCAAGTAAGTGTGTGTACGATCTAAGGAACCATAACTGATTTAATGAGCCATTCGCGGTTTCACCTTAATTCGGCATGTACTGAGACATGCATGGCTTAATCTTTGAGACAAGCATATGACTACTGGCAGGATCAACCAGGGAGCTTCGTGTCCGAGACCACGCGACGAGCCCGCTCCGAAGGAAGAAAGCCCCTCTTTTTCACTCTGCTCTCGCAAGGAGAGAGGATCAAAGACGAGGCTCGTACGTCCCTCCATCGCAAGCACGCGCGAGTGTTTCTCATAGAGTGACACACAACGATAGTGTTCGCTCCTTCGCCGGCGGCACTGCGTACAGACCGACCGGCTAAACACTTCGTATATATTCTCTCTCTCATAGAAAAGTAGACCTTAGGGCCTGTCTCGTGGGCACGGTGTGCTGCGGCGCTATCCGTGTTCGGTGAGTTTATATGAGCCAGCTATTCTCCACTGCGCTCCCTCACATCCTTGTGTATATGATTTTCGTATTCCCTTTTCGTATATTCGTTACGTCTTTTCCCACGAGAAACAGACATCGCTCTCCCCCTTTTGCCTTGACATCGTCGCTGGTGGTGTTGCACACTTTCCAACGACTTGTCCTCCAGTTCTCCACAGGGAACGAGGGCAGCGCGCGAAATGGAACTAATACGATTCCAGGACACTCGCACTCTTTGTGCCGCCCTCCTTACCACTGCAAGACCGGTCATAGTACGTTCATGATCTCAGCGAGAGTCAGTGAGGGACTGCTTCTTTTCATATTCTGTATTTCTCTCCTCCGTCTCTCTCAATAACAATTTTCCTCTCACTACTCTCCCCGACGACTAGCTCTCTCATCTTTCTCTTCGTCGTGACCAAATATATTACAGTACAGTAATACACTGGTTTCGTCCTTATATTTCATTTAAGGAATCTCAACCACCACCCTCTTTTGGTGTATGTGGATTGTAGTAAAACGCTCGGATATTATAAACCGAGAGTCGATGCTCAGTGAGTACGAAAGTGAAACACTTTGATTTCCTTCGTATCCAACGTCCGAAGACGCTCGCCACATAAGGGCCATTCGGTCAAAGACACCGACCCGTGGCAATGCTGTGAAAATAGTATATGGTTGTTGTTAGGGCATAACGGCACACTAAGGAACAGCCTTGCGAAAGCATGACACTACCTCTTCGACTCTAGAGTCTCAGTGGAGGCACTCCCTCGCTCGACCACTCCGACCGCTCGCCTCTCTTATAGGTACCGAGGCGCCGGCCGGCAGGTCGGCGCCGGCCGGCCGCTAGCCCGCGCGCTTACGGCGGGGATCGGCCGCCACGCCATGCCACAGCGGCAGGCATGGGGGAACTTTGACGCGGCGCGCATAGGCGACCATGAGTAATGTTACACCACCGCTTCGCACACTGCAAACCGACATTGTTTAACATAATAAAATACGTTGTAAAATAATTATTATTAATAATAAAAAATTTTCCACTCACAACGACTTACTCCGAGAGGTGAGAATTTGCCACGACTTACTCCGAGAGGAGAAAAGTTGCCACGACTTACTCCGAAGGGTGAGAATTTGCCACGACTTACTCCGAGAGGAGAAAAGTTGCCACGACTTACTCCGAGAGGTGAGAATTTGCCACGACTTACTCCGAGAGGAGAAAAGTTGCCACGACTTACTCCGAAGAGTGAGAATTTGCCACGACTTACTCCGAGAGGAGAAAAGTTGCCACGGCTTACTCCGACGGGTGAGAATTTGCCACGACTTACTCCGAGAGGAGAAAAGTTGCCACGACTTACTCCGAGAGGTGAGAATTTGCCACGACTTACTCCGAAGGGTGAGAATTTGCCACGACTTACTCCGAGAGGAGAAACTTTGCCACGACTTACTCCGAGAGGAGAAACTTTGCCACGACTTACTCCGAGAGGAGAAAAGTTGCCACGACTTACTCCGAAGAGTGAGAATTTGCCACGACTTACTCCGAGAGGAGAAAAGTTGCCACGACTTACTCCGAAGAGTGAGAATTTGCCACGACTTACTCCGAGAGGAGAAAAGTTGCCACGACTTACTCCGAAGGGTGAGAATTTGCCACGACTTACTCCGAGAGGAGAAACTTTGCCACGACTTACTCCGAGAGGAGAAAAGTTGCCACGACTTACTCCGAAGAGTGAGAATTTGCCACGACTTACTCCGAGAGGAGAAAAGTTGCCACGACTTACTCCGAAGAGTGAGAATTTGCCACGACTTACTCCGAGAGGAGAAAAGTTGCCACGACTTACTCCGAAGAGTGAGAATTTGCCACGACTTACTCCGAGAGGAGAAAAGTTGCCACGACTTACTCCGAAGAGTGAGAATTTGCCACGACTTACTCCGAGAGGAGAAAAGTTGCCACGACTTACTCCGAGAGGAGAAAAGTTGCCACGGCTTACTCCGACGGGTGAGAATTTGCCACGACTTACTCCGAGAGGAGAAAAGTTGCCACGACTTACTCCGAGAGGTGAGAATTTGCCACGACTTACTCCGAGACGAGAAAAGTTGCCACGACTTACTCCGAAGAGTGAGAATTTGCCACGACTTACTCCGAGAGGAGAAAAGTTGCCACGACTTACTCCGAAGGGTGAGAATTTGCCACGACTTACTCCGAGAGGAGAAACTTTGCCACGACTTACTCCGAAGGGTGAGAATTTGCCACGACTTACTCCGAGAGGAGAAACTTTGCCACGACTTACTCCGAGAGGAGAAAAGTTGCCACGACTTACTCCGAAGGGTGAGAATTTGCCACGACTTACTCCGAGAGGAGAAACTTTGCCACGACTTACTCCGAGAGGAGAAACTTTGCCACGACTTACTCCGAGAGGAGAAAAGTTGCCACGGCTTACTCCGACGGGTGAGAATTTGCCACGACTTACTCCGAGAGGAGAAAAGTTGCCACGACTTACTCCGAGAGGTGAGAATTTGCCACGACTTACTCCGAAGGGTGAGAATTTGCCACGACTTACTCCGAGAGGAGAAAAGTTGCCACGACTTACTCCGAGAGGTGAGAATTTGCCACGACTTACTCCGAAGGGTGAGAATTTGCCACGACTTACTCCGAGAGGAGAAACTTTGCCACGACTTACTCCGAGAGGAGAAAAGTTGCCACGACTTACTCCGAAGAGTGAGAATTTGCCACGACTTACTCCGAGAGGAGAAAAGTTGCCACGACTTACTCCGAAGGGTGAGAATTTGCCACGACTTACTCCGAGAGGAGAAACTTTGCCACGACTTACTCCGAGAGGAGAAAAGTTGCCACGACTTACTCCGAAGGGTGAGAATTTGCCACGACTTACTCCGAGAGGAGAAAAGTTGCCACGACTTACTCCGAGAGGAGAAAAGTTGCCACGACTTACTCCGAAGGGTGAGAATTTGCCACGACTTACTCCGAGAGGAGAAAAGTTGCCACGACTTACTCCGAAGAGTGAGAATTTGCCACGACTTACTCCGAGAGGAGAAAAGTTGCCACGACTTACTCCGAAGGGTGAGAATTTGCCACGACTTACTCCGAGAGGAGAAACTTTGCCACGACTTACTCCGAAGGGTGAGAATTTGCCACGACTTACTCCGAGAGGAGAAACTTTGCCACGACTTACTCCGAGAGGAGAAAAGTTGCCACGACTTACTCCGAAGGGTGAGAATTTGCCACGACTTACTCCGAGAGGAGAAACTTTGCCACGACTTACTCCGAAGGGTGAGAATTTGCCACGACTTACTCCGAGAGGAGAAACTTTGCCACGACTTACTCCGAGAGGAGAAAAGTTGCCACGACTTACTCCGAAGAGTGAGAATTTGCCACGACTTACTCCGAGAGGAGAAAAGTTGCCACGACTTACTCCGAAGGGTGAGAATTTGCCACGACTTACTCCGAGAGGAGAAACTTTGCCACGACTTACTCCGAAGGGTGAGAATTTGCCACGACTTACTCCGAGAGGAGAAACTTTGCCACGACTTACTCCGAGAGGAGAAAAGTTGCCACGACTTACTCCGAAGAGTGAGAATTTGCCACGACTTACTCCGAGAGGAGAAAAGTTGCCACGACTTACTCCGAAGGGTGAGAATTTGCCACGACTTACTCCGAGAGGAGAAACTTTGCCACGACTTACTCCGAAGGGTGAGAATTTGCCACGACTTACTCCGAGAGGAGAAACTTTTCCACGACTTACTCCGAGAGGAGAAAAGTTGCCACGACTTACTCCGAAGAGTGAGAATTTGCCACGACTTACTCCGAGAGGAGAAAAGTTGCCACGACTTACTCCGAAGGGTGAGAATTTGCCACGACTTACTCCGAGAGGAGAAACTTTGCCACGACTTACTCCGAGAGGAGAAAAGTTGCCACGACTTACTCCGAAGAGTGAGAATTTGCCACGACTTACTCCGAGAGGAGAAAAGTTGCCACGACTTACTCCGAAGGGTGAGAATTTGCCACGACTTACTCCGAGAGGAGAAACTTTGCCACGACTTACTCCGAAGGGTGAGAATTTGCCACGACTTACTCCGAGAGGAGAAACTTTGCCACGACTTACTCCGAGAGGAGAAAAGTTGCCACGACTTACTCCGAAGGGTGAGAATTTGCCACGACTTACTCCGAGAGGAGAAACTTTGCCACGACTTACTCCGAGAGGAGAAACTTTGCCACGACTTACTCCGAGAGGAGAAAAGTTGCCACGGCTTACTCCGACGGGTGAGAATTTGCCACGACTTACTCCGAGAGGAGAAAAGTTGCCACGACTTACTCCGAGAGGTGAGAATTTGCCACGACTTACTCCGAAGGGTGAGAATTTGCCACGACTTACTCCGAGAGGAGAAAAGTTGCCACGACTTACTCCGAGAGGTGAGAATTTGCCACGACTTACTCCGAAGGGTGAGAATTTGCCACGACTTACTCCGAGAGGAGAAACTTTGCCACGACTTACTCCGAAGAGTGAGAATTTGCCACGACTTACTCCGAGAGGAGAAAAGTTGCCACGACTTACTCCGAAGGGTGAGAATTTGCCACGACTTACTCCGAGAGGAGAAACTTTGCCACGACTTACTCCGAAGGGTGAGAATTTGCCACGACTTACTCCGAGAGGAGAAACTTTGCCACGACTTACTCCGAGAGGAGAAAAGTTGCCACGACTTACTCCGAAGAGTGAGAATTTGCCACGACTTACTCCGAGAGGAGAAAAGTTGCCACGACTTACTCCGAAGGGTGAGAATTTGCCACGACTTACTCCGAAGGGTGAGAATTTGCCACGACTTACTCCGAAGGGTGAGAATTTGCCACGACTTACTCCGAGAGGAGAAACTTTGCCACGACTTACTCCGAGAGGAGAAAAGTTGCCACGACTTACTCCGAAGGGTGAGAATTTACCACGACTTACTCCGAGAGGTGAGAATTTGCCACGACTTACTCCGAGAGGAGAAAAGTTGTCACGACTTACTCCGAGAGGTGAGAATTTGCCACGACTTACTCCGAAGGGTGAGAATTTGCCACGACTTACTCCGAGAGGAGAAACTTTGCCACGACTTACTCCGAGAGGAGAAAAGTTGCCACGACTTACTCCGAAGAGTGAGAATTTGCCACGACTTACTCCGAGAGGAGAAAAGTTGCCACGACTTACTCCGAAGGGTGAGAATTTGCCACGACTTACTCCGAGAGGAGAAACTTTGCCACGACTTACTCCGAGAGGAGAAAAGTTGCCACGACTTACTCCGAAGAGTGAGAATTTGCCACGACTTACTCCGAGAGGAGAAAAGTTGCCACGACTTACTCCGAAGAGTGAGAATTTGCCACGACTTACTCCGAGAGGAGAAAAGTTGCCACGACTTACTCCGAAGAGTGAGAATTTGCCACGACTTACTCCGAGAGGAGAAAAGTTGCCACGACTTACTCCGAAGAGTGAGAATTTGCCACGACTTACTCCGAGAGGAGAAAAGTTGCCACGACTTACTCCGAGAGGAGAAAAGTTGCCACGGCTTACTCCGACGGGTGAGAATTTGCCACGACTTACTCCGAGAGGAGAAAAGTTGCCACGACTTACTCCGAGAGGTGAGAATTTGCCACGACTTACTCCGAAGGGTGAGAATTTGCCACGACTTACTCCGAGAGGAGAAACTTTGCCACGACTTACTCCGAGAGGAGAAACTTTGCCACGACTTACTCCGAGAGGAGAAAAGTTGCCACGACTTACTCCGAAGAGTGAGAATTTGCCACGACTTACTCCGAGAGGAGAAAAGTTGCCACGACTTACTCCGAAGAGTGAGAATTTGCCACGACTTACTCCGAGAGGAGAAAAGTTGCCACGACTTACTCCGAAGGGTGAGAATTTGCCACGACTTACTCCGAGAGGAGAAACTTTGCCACGACTTACTCCGAGAGGAGAAAAGTTGCCACGACTTACTCCGAAGAGTGAGAATTTGCCACGACTTACTCCGAGAGGAGAAAAGTTGCCACGACTTACTCCGAAGAGTGAGAATTTGCCACGACTTACTCCGAGAGGAGAAAAGTTGCCACGACTTACTCCGAAGAGTGAGAATTTGCCACGACTTACTCCGAGAGGAGAAAAGTTGCCACGACTTACTCCGAAGAGTGAGAATTTGCCACGACTTACTCCGAGAGGAGAAAAGTTGCCACGACTTACTCCGAGAGGAGAAAAGTTGCCACGGCTTACTCCGACGGGTGAGAATTTGCCACGACTTACTCCGAGAGGAGAAAAGTTGCCACGACTTACTCCGAAGGGTGAGAATTTGCCACGACTTACTCCGAGAGGAGAAACTTTGCCACGACTTACTCCGAAGGGTGAGAATTTGCCACGACTTACTCCGAGAGGAGAAACTTTGCCACGACTTACTCCGAGAGGAGAAAAGTTGCCACGACTTACTCCGAAGAGTGAGAATTTGCCACGACTTACTCCGAGAGGAGAAAAGTTGCCACGACTTACTCCGAAGGGTGAGAATTTGCCACGACTTACTCCGAGAGGAGAAACTTTGCCACGACTTACTCCGAAGGGTGAGAATTTGCCACGACTTACTCCGAGAGGAGAAACTTTGCCACGACTTACTCCGAGAGGAGAAAAGTTGCCACGACTTACTCCGAAGAGTGAGAATTTGCCACGACTTACTCCGAGAGGAGAAAAGTTGCCACGACTTACTCCGAAGGGTGAGAATTTGCCACGACTTACTCCGAGAGGAGAAACTTTGCCACGACTTACTCCGAAGGGTGAGAATTTGCCACGACTTACTCCGAGAGGAGAAACTTTGCCACGACTTACTCCGAGAGGAGAAAAGTTGCCACGACTTACTCCGAGAGGAGAAAAGTTGCCACGACTTACTCCGAAGAGTGAGAATTTGCCACGACTTACTCCGAGAGGAGAAAAGTTGCCACGACTTACTCCGAAGGGTGAGAATTTGCCACGACTTACTCCGAGAGGAGAAACTTTGCCACGACTTACTCCGAGAGGAGAAAAGTTGCCACGACTTACTCCGAAGAGTGAGAATTTGCCACGACTTACTCCGAGAGGAGAAAAGTTGCCACGACTTACTCCGAAGGGTGAGAATTTGCCACGACTTACTCCGAGAGGAGAAACTTTGCCACGACTTACTCCGAAGGGTGAGAATTTGCCACGACTTACTCCGAGAGGAGAAACTTTGCCACGACTTACTCCGAGAGGAGAAAAGTTGCCACGACTTACTCCGAAGGGTGAGAATTTGCCACGACTTACTCCGAGAGGAGAAACTTTGCCACGACTTACTCCGAGAGGAGAAACTTTGCCACGACTTACTCCGAGAGGAGAAAAGTTGCCACGGCTTACTCCGACGGGTGAGAATTTGCCACGACTTACTCCGAGAGGAGAAAAGTTG